>JARJRE010000420.1:0-16164 GCA_030783385.1 Akanthomyces dipterigenus | reverse complement strand
TAGTTATAGTATATATATAGTTATGGTATATATATTAGTATCTACCTATAAGTTGCTATTCTAGCCTTAACTACTCTACTATATAAGCTAAGGGTAGTATATCTCTATCTTAGTTCTACCTACTATAGGGGGGATAAGAAAAGCTTAGTAAGTCACTTACTCTTAGTATAAGGACTTTAGGTGCTAGGATAGGTAGTAGCTTATGATATAACTTATATAGGGGCTCGCTAAGGCCTGGTTTAGAGTAGTGCTCCTAAGTTTCCCTTCTAAGAAAGGAAACTAGGGCAGTGAGTATTTAACATATATATTAGCTATGATAGACTAAAAAGAAGATACTACTACTGTAGATTTTTAGTAATATAATCCTCTTAGATTTTCTGAATAAAAGTATTAAGTAGTAGTAGTCCTTTAATAAAGTAATAGGAATAAAGTTTTATTTTTATTGTGAATTTTCTCTTTACGACGAAGCTACTAAACTTATAATAGTATAGCCTACAAAACTAGGGTACCCTATCTAAAAAAAATAGGTTCTATACGAATAGCAATGCTCTTTTCAAAACGCAAGCTCGACTACTTAAAAAGCAATAAATTACTCTACAAGTGATGACAAAAATCAGAGACACCGCATCTTCTTCAAAATAAAATCAAGGCTTGCGGCGCGATGACTTCTTCTTAATGCCCTGCGGACGAGCAGCTTTTGCGCTTGGAGGAGCCCGCGCACCAACCCTCCTGCTCCTGTTCCGCAACTCGCGGGTGAGCAGCTGGACCGTATCATCGCTTCCAGAGCTCTCGGAGCTCGGAACGCCCAACTCCTGGGCGGGCGGCTGTGCCGCGCCCTCGCTTCCCTCGCTCCCGGGGCTCCCGGGGCTCCCCGTCCCGTTTGCGCCCTGGTCGCCAATGCGATCAGGGCGGGGTCCTGGTCCTCCAAACAGCCAGGCATTTACATGCAGCTTGTGTCTTGGCTTCGCAGACAAGCCGTCCCAGGTTTGCACGTTGTATGCGTCCAGTCTCTCTAGCGCTGGCTCCAGCAGACTGGCACGGAGCGACGAAAAGTCCCGATGACTCTGACGCTCGGCAGGCCCCTGGAGGCAGAGGAGAAGCCTGCTTTTTTCCAGTGTCTGCGTTTTTGGCTCAGCATCGTCGAGAGCAGGTGATCCATGGGCCACTCCGCAGTATCCAGTCCGCCGCCTATCGCGCTGTTGCTGAGGCACGGGATCGGGGTCGGCGCTTGCAGGGTGACGAGATGCTCTATGTGAGATCCAATCTCCATGACGAGCAGTCCAGCGGGGAGAATGCCGGAAGCCCATCTTGCGTCTGGTCCCGGGCCAGTCTCGGGCCATCGCGAGTCCCATAGGCCGTGTTTCTTCCACTGGGCGACGACCCAGGCATGGGCGACTGTCGTCTGTGACTGGACGCTCCCAAACAGCGCGCGGTCGATGAGCATGTGCTACCATTCATCAAATTGCAGCTCTCGCCGTAGCTCAACATGATGCTCGAACCGGTTTCGAGGCGTATCTTCTTGTTCAAATTGGGGGTTGTTTACTTGTTCGATTTGAGGCGCTTGGGTGTCGACTTGGCTTGCACTCGCCCACTGTTGCTGCACGCGGGGGTCAACTGTCTGGTACGCCGGAGGGACATCAAAGTATTGACGCGACATTGTACTGTTGTTGTTTTTTTCACTTTTGATAATGTTGAGAGTAAGTATGAGTATGTATGAGGTTAAGATTGCTCCTTGTGCCAGACATATAGCTGCGCGAGCTTACTCCGCCCACCATGTCGCACAGTGTCACACGGTACGACGCTGTCTTTGTGGCCGGCGGCAAACAGACACGCTCAGCTATTCAGTCATTGTCTTGCTACTTGGCGGCTGGCAAAACAAAGCACGGGACACAGAAAAGGAACGCGAAACGTGTCTTTTGAACTCTGCTCTCAATGGCACCCAATCGATGCTCCCAGTCGGCGCGCTCCTGTTGCTGCTATGCAGAACACGATAGCCGCAGTGCTACGCAAACAGGGCAATAGTTGGCGTCAAGCACATGCATTGTCTGAGAATAGCTTGTCACCGATATCGCCATGGATTACTACTCTTGTTTGAGCCGCTCTGTATCACGTAGCCGCAGCAGTAAAAGCGTCTATCTTGCTGCAGCATCAGTATAAGTACGACTGTTTCTCTCGCCATTCTATCATCATGGCACTAAGTAAAATATTCGTCATTGGATTGTTAGAATGGATTCAACTTATCAACTCTTGTCGTTGAAGCCCGCTAACAAGGCAGCAGTCGAGGTACTGAGACATTCCTCGAATCGACGTCTTGTATCTATGCATGAGGGTGTGCAGGTACTCAATGTTGGCCATTGAAGGTCAAGGGCCGAGCAGGAAGAGGCTCGTTGCCTTGCAACTATGGGCCGTGCCGGCAATCTCGTGGACATTACGCTGCCAGATTCCTGGTCATGCGTTTCAAAGTACCAGTGCGCATTTCTGGTTACAAAAGATGGTGCTGGTGTCGAGTTTATCGACATGTCGAGCAACAAGTCGTCTCGGGCGTACGGCGGCCATAACGGGACGCATGAGCTGCTTCGCTACGGCAAGGGACTGGCGAACAGCAGCCGTGGTCTCTGCAGAGTTGAGTTTCGAGTCGGAGAGTCAGAAACAGCCGCATTTGACATCATCTGGCGGTTTCAGATGGATCTCCTGCCTACTGCTCTCCAAGAGTGGCGTGCCCATGTCAGGCCTAAGCATCCTTCATTGGTTGACACCGTATTGATGCCGGGCTTGACCTCGAAATCGGAAAGCCCGCCTCCGCCCGCATTCGTGCCCGACGTCGACACTGACCCAACAAGCACGGAACTCTCACAGTTCGTGTTGGAACAAGAGTTCTTAGGAAACGGTGCCTTTGGAGCCGTCTTTAGAGCTATCCATCCAAGGACAAGAAAGCTTCTCGCCGTCAAGGTTCAGACTCCTCAACCACGTGAACGACAGTACCTGCGGCGCGAGATTCAAATTCCAGGAGCGTTGCGCCATGTGAGTAACCAGACCTCACTCGAAAGACTCACTCGCGCTAACTTGAAACAGCCCAACATTGTGCGCTTCTACGGATACAGAGAGAGCGGCCCATCCGTTCAGATCTTCATGGACTTGAAGCAGTGCAGCTTGGAGGAGTTGGCCAGCAGACCGGCACAACCACTCGTTGAGCTTTCCATGACCATTTACCACGACGTTCTCAAAGGTCTCGACTATCTTTACACGAAAGGGTACATTCATCGTGATCTAAAGCCTGCCAACATTCTCTGTGCCCACGGCGAGAAATGGTCCTTTTCCCTGGCCGATTTTGGGCTCAGCAACGCCCAGGGCCAAGCACGGTCCACGTGCGGCTCATCAACCTTTGCCGCGCCAGAGATTCACTATCGGCGCCCGCAGACAGCCGCCGTGGACATGTGGTCGCTCTTTGCCACCTTGGCCTGGACGGTAGACTGGCAGGAGTTTCGCCGCTGGGATGAAGCCGGTTTCGACAGACTACTGTTAATGGTTGTTGTGTATGCCCAAAAGGAGTGGAACAATATTCAAAAGATACAGGAGCTCGTCGTTTTTGATCACACGAGACGCGCGACGGCGGCGCAGATGCTGGTCAAGGTCTTCAACGGCGATGGGCTGACGACCAAGCCCGAGCACGTCCCGCGGCTGCAGCCAGTGGAGCCGCCGAACCGTGCCGACGTCCCCGAAGAAGCAAGCTTTCTGAACAGGCCTGCGGTGCCTCCGCGCGGGCCTGCGCCGCTGGAGGCTGTGCCGGCACAGAGGCTCCCCTTTGCCGCCAATGCGCGGTGTAATGAGAAACCGCTTCCCCTGCTCGGCATGGATGGGGTCGAAAGAGGCCGCGCGGTGCTGAACCGTGCCTAGTCAAAAGCAGTAGGCTACATGGCAGGCTGATAAGAAGCCAAGAGGCACGAGGTAGCCCTTGTCGGGCGCGGTGGTGGACATGGAGCTCATTCCAGAAAGAAATGTTCTCGAAAGGCGGCCCCACCGCCGAATGTTGGACGGTCGCCTCTTAATTGTATGTCCCGGACATTCCTTTTATATTTCAGCATAGTAGAGAGCTGTATTTCCTTGTTTTCTTGTGTCTGTATTGTTGACAGTTAATGGGCGCGGGTTGATCTTTGGTTAGTGTCAGATCTGTATCGAACCGTCGACGCATCGTCATGCCACGCATCGTGATCTGAGCGACATGTACATGACGGAGCACAAAGACGTTGAATATAATCCAAAGACTGGGGGCTACTAACATTCTACAGCACTTGTACGTACTGCTGACAGCAAGATTCAAACCATAAACAGGCCGGAGAGCATTATTGCTGGAGAAAAGGTTGAGGCATGTTTTTACTCGTCAGTGTACAGCTTGGCTGCTCGGAAGTCGGCGAGAAGAGAGGGAGCCCAGGATTGATGGCTTGGATCAGTCAAGTCATCGTGCCTGGATCTCGGGTTGGCTTTGCTGAAAACCGAACTCTGGCCAGAGTACCGTGCACAAGCCCACGCATCCGGACCAATTGCTCCCTGTCCAACGGGTATCCTTTGATGAAAGAGGTCGCGCCCCGCCAAGTTTACAAGTCTCTGTACGCTTTATTCCATCTCAGAAGCCTAAAATCAGCCGTGATTCTTTCAAGACGCCTCTACTTGATCACTGCATCTTCGACGCTATTTGCCAGCCCATGTGTCAGCCTTGTTTGTACGTGAGGAACCCACGTCTTGAGCCCGTGCTCGCGCAGGACGAGCTCATGGTCTGCTAATCAGGCAGGCTGCAATAGCCAAAGCCGAAGGCTTACAGCAGCATATGAACTGCCTGATGAAATTTAGTCTGGCAGGTTGTATGCTGTAGCCACTAGCAACTAAATATTTTTTCGTCATTGTATTCTTCCCATCATTTGCTTGTGCATCTGACGTCGCGCTTCCCACGCCTGCACGCCAACCGCCGAGGAACCCCGGACACGCAGTCACTTCCAAGAGCGAGTCCCTCTAAACAAAACCACTACAAAACGTCTTGAAAACCACCATATTTCTCGCTTCCTCATAGAATGTAGATCCATCTCTTCCAGCCTCTACCATATCCCAATTCTCCCACGTACACATGCGCAGCGCTCTAGCGCCAAACTGCCCGTCGATGCCATCTCCACCACACCGTACCTCGCCTCGCCCATGATGCACCTCTTTCTTCCACCCGCACCACCACCACTACCAATATACCCATCACCGTCATGTCGCCGTCTCTCCGCCACCAAGTATTAGCCATATACAAAGGTACCTCTTCCTTCCGTCCACGCATATACGTCCTCCTCCATCACCCCCAGCTCAATCGACATCTAACGTCCTCTAGAGCTGCTGTACCTGGGGCGCGAATACCCGCTCGGGTACGGCTATTTTCGCCCGCGGCTGCACAAGGCCTTCATGGCCAAGTCGAGCGAGCGCGACGAGGACAAGATACGGCAGGGCATCAAGCAAGCCGAATATGTAAAAAAGGGTGCGTCATTGTTTCTTCTGCCCTTTTTTTTCCCCTCAAAATTATGCCCAGTCACTGGCTAACCAGTCACTAGAAATTGAAGCTCTGTATGATGACATACTCACGTCAACACTTGCAAAGATATACTAACCACGACTGTAGATATTATTTAAAACGATACCGCACGTTGCGAAAACGCTACATGCCAGATGCATAGCTTCATTCACAAGACAATTCTGTACCAACATATATGATATCTATGCAATGAGTTCTGTTGTCAAAAAGCTTCATGAGTCAAATAAACAAAACAAAATCATATGGTTCATCGCTTTAGATGCTTGTCCAAATCAATGCCCATCTCACTTCTCCTTTTCTTTCCGTCCTACCATATCTAAGCAGGAAGGATTTGTCTACATTGTACCGCTCTCATTGCTTTCGTTTCGTGGCTGACCACGCGCCCACCTCCAGACACTCTCCCCAGCTCGTGCCGCTGTCGCTCATGAGGTCGCCCATCATCTTGCCCAGCCACACGTCCCACTCGTCCTGGCTCTTGCCCGAAACTTCGCGCAGAATCGGCTCGAGGGCCTGGACCTGCTGCACCACCGTCAGGAGCGCCGTCTGCCGAAGCGCCTCCTGTCCCGGCGACAGAACGCGACTCTCGACCTTGGGCGCCTTGTCCTTGGATGGTGTGCCCGTGGGCTTGCCGTCTTTTGTGACGATACCGCCGACGCCTTCGTGCTCCCAACGCACTTCACTGAGCGGAATGGCCAGGCGCCGTGATCGAACATCGGTCAGCGTTTCGGATTCTTGGAGTAGCGTCGGGCCAATCAGCGTGCAAGGCACCGCGGTGAGGTCGCGGGTCTCGAGGGCGCGTGACAGCCATTGGTTGTATTCAACGAGGAACGTGTTCAATGGGGCCGAGAGTGGCGTGTTGGCATTCATGACGTAGGCGCCGAGGCTGGCGGCGGCTTCTTGGTCCTCGGTATCGTCGCCCGCCAACTTGGCCTCGGGAACGTGCGGGCGAAGCATGCGGATGAGGTGGTCCGACTCCCAAATTTCCAAGACGCCGCCGGGTCGCAAAAGACGAATGTACTCGTCGACAAATTGCTGGTGCTGCAGGTTGGTGGTCGCTAGACTCATGTCCTTGACCATGACCAGGTCAAACTTGTCGCCGTCTATGGGCCATGGCAGCTGGCGCAGGTCGTGGCTGATAAAGTTCCAATTCATCTCTGGGTCAGGCTTGGCGCCTGCCGTGGTCGTCGCGCTCATGGTCGGCTCAGTGGGCGCCAGCGGGGCAATGTCCATGCCGGTAAAGGAGATGTTGCCGTGGCCGCGGGACTTGAAATAGCGATGGCACATCATAGACCAGAAGCCAGAGCCGCAGCCAATCTCGAGAACGCGCTGTGGCGGGCGCTTGGAAAACGTGGGCGAGCATACTGGGCTGCCAAAGACCTGGATGAGCAGCAGGGTGCGCATCGACTGGCGATGCAGCTCTGTGAGGTCGGCGGGCAGCGGGTAGGGCAGGCTCGTGTCGTTGAGGTATGAGCGGCCATTGCGGAGGACAAAGGGCTTGGAGGTGATGAGGTTCTCGCGGGAGCTCGAGGAGGTGTCGGTGGTCGAGGACATGTTGTTTCTGGCGGCGTGGGCAAAGATGTCGTGGACGGTGCCGTTCATCTGCGCTGCGGCGGGGGACCGAGGCGAGGAGGGATTGTGCTGTGCGTGGGCATGCTTGACGTCGGTCTGCAGAGCGTGCGTGTCGTGGTGCTTGCCTCGAGAAATGAAGGAGTGCGAGGCGCGCTTGAAGGCGCTGTGCTGCGCGGGTTTGGGAGAAGAGGCGGATGGCGCGGGGGGGGAGGAGGTGGACGGAGAAGGCTTTTGATGGTTGTGGTGCTGCTGGTGCTGGTTGTTGTGTTGCCGATGAGGTGGGGTAGCGCCCGAGGGGGCTCCAGTTGGTTGTGGTCCGCCGCCTGGTGTCGTACCTGTGCTGCTGCTCCCGGTATGATGAAGCTTGTTATTAGCGTCTTCGGCTTGCTGCTGCTGCTGCTGCTGCTTTTTGCTGCGCCGCTTCTGCTTGCGCTCATGCTCATGCTCGGGCTCCACGCCAGCGGCTTCGGCGGGGCGGTCCGACTCCAACGGCGCATCGAGTGAAGCCCGTGATGATGGGTCGCCTCCGCTCGATGTCTGGGAGCTCTTGGACAACGACTTGGTCAGTGACTCGCCGTCTACCTCGGAGGACGTCTTTTTGCGTCGTGGCCTTGATGGCTGTGCCCTTGGGATATAGGGCAGCATGCCTCTGCCCATGACCGACGGCGTCATCATTGGGGTGTACATGGCCATACACAGGCTGGCTGTGCTGGTCTTGCGCAGCGGGTCGTCTGCTGGGGCGGAGGAACAACGACGGGGAGTGTCGAGTGCTGAAGCCTGTAGGAAGGCCCGCAAGCCCGCTGAAAGAACAGCGCTAGCAGGCCTTGCAGAGAGGGCCGTAGAGGGCCAAAGCTTGATTTTTTAGCGATTCCAGCGGTTCCAGCCGCGAAACCGATTGCCTGCTGCCTCGAGTCTGCCAAGCACCAAAGGCCCGATGTCTGTCCTTCTCCTCTCTTGTTTCGTCTGCAGGGGTCGGGATATCTGTCCGGACCCGGACAAGGCCACAACTGGGGAAAATAACTGTGGTTCCACGATCAGAGCGGCCCTGGTCTGCTGCAGACAATTTTCATGCACTGTGGTCGTATCGAGCTGTAAGCTCAGGGTGGATGCTCGTAGGTAGTGACGCAAATGTATCCCGAGGATGTAGTTGTGGCGTGGCAGGCTATCTTTGTGAGAAAATCCCCGGTATGGATGTCCCAGGTGGTAAAATAAAGGCGCATATGTCTTGTCAATGCCGTCAAGTTTCAACAGGCCCTCGACGGTTGAGGTGCTGGCCCACAGCGAATCGATGGTGTCAGTCGTTTCCATGCAGTTGGCTCTCTCTTCTTTTGGTTCAGTCAGGAGTCGAAATCAAATATAAAAAAAATCGTCTGCAACATTCCACGCTGGTTAGTCCGCGATATCCTCTTCCCAGCCGAAGGCGGAGGAACGAGCAGTCCAATGCGGAAGGTTGCAGTGCGGCGCGCGATCAAACAGCTCGCACGGACACTGCTGGCGATGGATGGGGTGAAACCAGGGTCCAGCCTTGGTGCCAGCGCGAGTGTGCAGTAGTTGGTTAGCCTCGGATCCGGCGATGATGTGTCGTATGCAAGAAACGTGACGGCGTTGTTGTCTACGAATCCCGATGATGAGGGCAGCTGAAAGCACCAGACGGGCCACGTCTGGTGATGTTGCAGGAGCACGGAACAAAGCTTGGCGGCAGCGAAATAGAGGCACGGGAAGACGAACGATGGATAGGTACAGCTGCACAGAGTGCTAGCTGATGACCCCCAAAAAGGATGCCTGGTGCTTTTTATCAGTTTTCTTCTCCTCTTCTCCAGCCGTGGCGTGCGGGCCAACGCGGGGACGAACCAAGCACGACTGCACCAAACAGCTGAGGATCAGCTCGGGAGCACACGACTTTGAGCCTGGCGCCGCTCGCTGCCTACCTAAAGTTACACCTCAGATAACAAGGCTTGCTGGGGCATGTCCTCTTCAAATCAGCACCCCCTCAACAATCACACAACCAACCAGTAATGAGCCGCCGCTCCTTCATTTCTGCTCCGAATATTGTTTGACCCTGTTCAGCCCGGCGGGGGCTTCTCAGTATCGTGTCCCGCCTGTCATGTCAGAATCAGCACTGGCGACGGCAAATTTTTGGCTCGTGACAATCACGCAGCCTCTTCAACTCGGCTCGACCCTTTATTTAACCCTGGAACTTTTCGCATCATCGCATCCAACCCTCGTCAATGATCGCCAGCGTCAGAGACAATTCCGAATCCAGACCCTCGGTGCCTCAAGCCTCGTTGCCCTTTACATACTGCTACACATGTCCTTGTGCTCCCACACCGCGTCACAAGGGTGCCATCCATCCATCCGCCGGGCCAAGTTGGCCGTTGACGGCAGACTTCCGTGCACCCTCCACCAAACAGTCGCGGCCTTTATTTACGCATCCTGTCGGCCGTCACCCGTTTCGATCTTCTCCGTTTCGTTCCTTTGACATGAGAACATGATTCATCCGGCGCCCTGGTTATTCGCATCTCCCACTGTCCACCAAACCCTTCCTTTCGTTTGCCATCAATGGCGCCATCCACGATCTTGACTTCTTCAGCAACTCCAGCGGTCCTTGGACCCCAAGTTTCTTCGACCCACAATCGTCCCCATCGTTTTTTGTCTCTGTGCATCCTGACAGCTGCATTTGCAATCGCCATGCCCTTTCCACAGCCCGCCCGTGGTCTAGATCTGTTTGTGCTTGGCTCACCAACCCCATTTCACGTCACTGAAGCCTTATCGTCCCTGTCGAGACTTGTAAAGAGGCTGATTTTGCTCATTTTTCCCGTCTTACTAGCCTGGTTTTCGCCCCAACATCTCAGCTCGTGGTCTGGCCCCGCGCCACCAGGACTTAACGACCTTCCTATTTCGGCGGGTGGAGATTGCACGGCGTGCAAGCCACATGAATCTGGATTGGGGTAAGAACGCATGCCTAGAATTATCCGCGCGTCTTAGCTTCTTGCACTGCCCGCGCCGTGCGAGCAGCCACATACGTTAGACCCTGCCCTTGGTGTATCTTGCTGAAGATTAGGGGGAGAGGCCGAGCTGGGCCCTCTGTGGCGCCTGGCTCGGGCACAATCCTACCGCCTGTAGCTTTCGGTGTGCAAGCAGAACGCCTTTCCCGGTCTAAAAGTTACAGAGTAACAAAGGTAAAATGAAATGAGTACACTTGATAGCTATTGCACGTAAATTTCTACACTTTGTTTGCGACAACCTTGGAGTGCACTGATAGAAAGGTTTGGTGCTTCTCCAGGTCACTGAGCACCTGCAGGCCCTGTCGAATAGGTTCTCGGCGTCGTACTTTTGTTGAAACATGTACATTCTCCATCTTCGAAGTCTGCGCGTAGGACCAATACGCAGCTGATTCTTCTGCCCACAATGCATCAATGCTGCCGTAAATGCCAAGTGGCCGCCGACGTTCTACCTGATGCTGAGGGCGAGGTATAGGGTGGCAAGACACCAGTGGATGCCTTCCGTCGGCGGCGCTGTTACAATAGAAACTACCAAGGAAATGCTCTTGTAAAATGAATGGCAATGCAATGTTTCTCATCACTTTCCCGGTTCTGATATATACTGATCCCCTGAGAAATAAATGGCATTAAATTGTGTAAAATTGGTTCACAATGAGCAAGTAGCGATGGCGGTGCCAGGCGCCAGACCAGAGAGCACGCGATATACACGTCCTGTTTTGTAATAATCCGTTCATTGCAGCCGGAACTGTGATTCACCATGAAAGAAATTTCGAGTATTACATGCAGGGCAATAGACAATTTGCGCTTGGGTTGACCGTTAAGGACGAAAGCTCGCAGACCAGTACACATATGCAGGAACACTACAATGCATCACTTGCAGTCCGCCATCAAGCATCTCACCAGCGATAGGTTCCATTCTAGAGTTACTACTCCTCTCTGTCTACTTCCCCTTTCGGTATTTTGTCAAAATTTGTTGAATGTCCTCACACGAGGTCTTATCCTGCACTACGCAGATTGGACGAGTCATCTCGTTTGGCGGAATGCTGTATTGCGTTGTTCGTATGTACACTACGCCGGGCTAAAAGTATGCATTTTACCCCAAATATCTACCTGAGCTTGCCTGGGCGAAAATACGCCAGTGACACTGTTATTATGGCTCTAGCTGTACATAGTACTAAGTTATCTGCTGATTAACGTAAACCTGCTAGATGAGATGTGTCGAAGACAAACGCCGCACAAATTGATTGTAGCGATAGGTTCGGATATTCCCAGTCAATCTTCTCCCTCCCAATCCCTACTTCCTTCTTTGCCACTTTTTAAAAATTTTCTCAATCTTGACACTTGTTCAACTCGACCGTGACGGGTTTCATGGATACACGTGATGTGATTCGCTGGCTTGTCCAAGATCGGCCAGTGCGGAGCCTCGTGCACGTGACTATGTACGCTTCCCGCCTCGTCCCAACGGCAGTTTGACGCTTTGGTGTGCCGCCTTGCAGCACGGCACGACGCAAATCATTGACTAGACCTCGATATTCGTTATCATTCTTCTGCGCCGCACTCTGCTGCTCGCCCAGCGACAACCGAGCGCCGTCGCAAACATTCATTAGCTGTGCGTGGGTCCCACAATGGCTGAACTGCCAGTCCTTTCCGCCCTGCCGCTCGTGCTCCCCCATTCCCGTCCTCGCAGTGCAACCTCTCCAGCCTCTTCCTCTGACTGACTGACTCGTCTCCCTTTGTAGACCCCCCACCGCGGCGCCCTTGGCTCTTGCGACTGCAGCCAGAAGCTATGCAGATCTAGCATCTCGTCTTTCGCACTTCCGCTCCTTTACAACAGAGACCGAGTTTTGCTCCGCGTCACGACGATAGCGCGCGCTTCTCCACTCGAGGTTTCGCAAGGGACAAGCTACGCTTACCGCCCTCCATCTGCTCACGAGTGCCTCTCTGTCCGCCGGCGCCTCCTCGGAACTTTATCTATCCTCCGTCATCTCCTAGATAAGCGAACGCGCAGCTTCTCATCGACCCAAGTCCATGCGCAAATGCGAGCTTCATCGTCCGACTCTCCTGATCCGCCGACAAGCATCACATATCGCCTCCCGTCGACCTCGTAAACGTCTAGCCACGGATCTTCAGCGACAAATGGTTACCAAAACCAGGTTCACCATTTCGAAATTACAAAACACCCCAACGTCCCAATAGCCCGTCGTGTAACATCTTTGCCGACCGCTCTCGCGCTGGGACTATTTTTATTCTAACCAGCGAATCGATTCCGCACCGACCAGATTGTCCTCGGTATGTACTCGCAGAATCATCAGCAGGGCCATAGCGCCCGGCTGAATGGTGCTGGCAGGGGATTACCCGGCATGCTCTACAACTTCCAGCATCCGCAGCAGCAGCAGCACCACCCCTCGCAGGCTCAGCACCACCAAGGCCTACAAAATGAGCACGGCCTTCCTAGCTCCAACGGCCTGGGACATCACTCCTCCTTTCCTTCCAGTCTTCTTTCCTCGGCCCAGTTCAGCTCTGGCGTCCAAAATGGGCACTCTTCCGCCTCTCGCTCAGGGCCTGTACCGCAAAACGAAATGTGGGGGGAGCAGCTGCGGTTGCACAAAGAGTCTGAACGCGCTCATTCTGCCATGACGGACCAGCAGCAACCCCATTACTACGCACGACTAAAAGCGTCCGAGAACAAGGGGATTGGGGGCCCGCCACCATCCAGCGGTCAAGCAGAAGCTGACTGTGACGATGCTGATAGACGACGACCGTGGGACGCCAGCAGAGAGCTGAACCGACAGGATTGGCACAATATGGACATGAGCGGCCAGGGCCTCCGTAACCTTGCACCAGCGCTGTTCCGCTACCAGTTTTTGGGAGAGCTCTATATTGCCTCGAACAGACTGACCAGACTACCGAAACAAATAGGCGATCTTCGCCAACTGAAACACCTGGACGTTTCTTACAACCAGTTGACCGAAATTCCACCCGAACTCGGCATGTGCACATTTCTCAAGCAACTGTTGCTATTCAACAACAACATTCAAGAACTGCCGTACGAATTGGGCTCTCTGCACATGCTGGATGTCTTGGGAATCGAGGGCAACCCTTTGGAGCCTACTGTCAAGGCGGAAATCATTGAAAAGGGCACGAGGAGCCTCATTACTGCCTTCCGAGAAAATGCTCCAGGTATGTCCCAACAGTACGACGTGACTATTCAACCACTAATGTGCTCCTAGTACCCCCCGAGCCCGAGCCCCGCAAAACAATTGTTCTCCAAGAGGACGTCTCTTCAAACCTCGAGCGAGTCAAGGTTTTCTCTTGGAACATTCTTTGCGACAAGTATGCTACGGCTCAGCTCTACGGCTATACGCCGACCAGAGCTCTGAAATGGGAATACAGGCTCGAATGCATTTTGAAGGAGATACGCCATCGTGATGCCGACTTTGTTACTCTGCAAGAAGTATCTGGAGAAGCGTACAGAGATGAGCTGGCCCCGAAACTGATCAAAGATGGCTATCGAGGTATATATTGGCCCAAGACGCGTGTGAGGACCATGCCCGAGAAGGACGCTTTGCAAGTCGACGGATGTGCCATCTTTTTCAAGCAGAGCAAATGGTTCATGGTTGCCAAGGAGTGTATCGAGTTTAACTCGATCGCCATCAACCGCGCCGACATGAACAAGGAGCACGATGTCTTCAACCGAGTCATGCCCAAAGACAACATTGCCATTGTCGCCTTCTTCGAATCTCGCGAAACCGGAGCCCGCATCATCGTTTCCAACGTCCATCTCACGTGGGAAACAACGTTGGCCGATGTCAAGGCTATTCAGACAGCTATTCTGATGGAACAGATTACCAAGTTGGCAGAACTTTGGGCGAATCTGGGACCTGCTCAGGAAAAGGATAAGAGGCTGATTGTTGCGCCTGGTGAGGAGAGTAAACAACCTCCCCCGAAATCAGTACCCAGCCAGGAATACCGCTGCAATACCGAGCTTCCTCTCATTGTATGCGGCGATTTCAACTCGACAGAAGATTCGTCCGTTTTTGAGATAATGGCCAGGGGTCGCGTGGCTCCTGACCATCCAGAATTGGTCAACCACCAATACGGAAGTTTCACTCGCGACGGTATCGAACATCCATTTAGCCTGCGAGATGCATACGCCGCTACAAAAGGAACTGCCGACGAGATGCCATTCACCAACTACACACCTGGCTTCTCTGGCGTCATCGACTACATCTGGTACTCGAACAACGCCCTGGAAGCTGTCGAAGTACTGGGTGCCATGGACAGCGCGGATCTTAAGCGGATCCCGGCATTCCCCAACTGGTGGTTCCCTGCAGATCATATCCAAATCATGGCCGAATTCGCCTTCAAGGCCCGCAAGGACAAGAAGCAGAGCATTCAAGACCGTGAGCACAGCGGTAGCTCACGGCGCGGTTGAATCGAAGACATGAATTCCTGAAAGGATTTTGCAAGCCAGTACTGGTCTTCACTCTTGGACAAGGAACAAAAACCGCGCTCTCTCGCATTGAAAGGGCCATGTTTTCATATTGATTACCTCCAATTTATGTTTGGTCTTGATTTTTGGGTCTCTCTACACTGGAGTTTTACCGGATGGTCGCGGACACGGGTGGAACTGGAACGGCAAGGCAAAGGGGGGTATTACCACGGTGTGGTCGTTGTTCTTTTCGTGTCGAGCGAGGTGCGGAGAAATTTGAAAGAGAGGGAAAGAGACGGGCACATGTTGCTCGGCACTCTTTCGTTTCTCTTTGTCAACTTGTAAGAATTGTAGGAGTTGAGGATGATTTATTTGTTTTTCATCATTTATTATTCTTGTCTGTGTTTGGTGCCTCTTTATTGTACTCTGCGCAGCATTGTTTCCCTTGGTTTTGTTTGTTGTTTGTTGTTGAATCTGCTATTTATTAGTCTTAGAGTCTTTTTTTATACTTGCCATGTTGCAGCGATGGGGTATGGCTCGCCGGAGAAGGGAAACTCAGTTGGACAGCAGCGTGAATACAAAATCACTGGACCATGGTACTGGAACCTCATTTGTGATATTTGGTGCGAGGTAAACTCGTAGATGTGCTTTACAGCTCCTGGGACGACTCATGCTGCTTGGGTGTGCGGATGAGGTGGAAGCGCTCCTGGCGGCCATAGACCCATTCGAAGCCGCCCTCGGGGGTCCAGTAGACATCCTCCTCGAGCGGGAAGCTAAAGGTGGCGTTGAACTCGGGCACGAAATGGTCGGCACGCAGCTCGACGCTGTACCAGGTGTTTTTGAGCAGAGGCAGATCGCCGAGAATGGGCACGTTGTCCTGCAAGTTTGTCATGCCTAGTGCACGGGTCAGCTGAAATGTTAAAACGAGACAATGTCAGATCTAGACGTGCCAATGACTGTGCCGGCGGAATGGCCCCAGTCGCCAATCGCGTGGCAGTAAATCTTGCCCTCGAGACCCTCGTCCTTCATCTCGCGACGGATCGCCGCCAGGATCTCGTTGCCCGTGCGCCCGGGCCGCATGTGCCTGCGCATCATGTCCTGCAGACGGTTCCCCTTGCGCAGGCCGTCGCGAAAGCCTTGCGGGACGTCATCGTGCGACGTCTGGCCCGGGTCGAGCACGTAGGCGAGATGCTGCGTGTCCGTGTTCATGCCGAGCGCCGAGACGCCAAAGTCGACGTGCAAAAGGTCGCCGTGCTGGATCGGCTCTTTGGCTGTACTCTCATCCACAGCAGCCGCCGCCGCCGCGCCCCACGGCGTGTCGGGCTTGATGACGGTCACGCTGGGGTGGAACCAGGTCGTGTAGTTGAGGCTCTGGATCTGCTCGCGCATCCACCACTCGACATCGCGCGCCGTCGTCGCGCCGGGCGCCACCACGCGCTCGCTGAAGCCTTCCCTGATGATGGCCCACGCCGTCTCCTGCATGCGCGCGTACCACGGGAGGCGCGCGGCGATTTGCGTGCCGACGTACTCGACGGCCAGCATGGGCGCCGCGTCGAGCACGAGGCGGTCCGCCCAGACGGCGCCGAGGCCGCGCCGCGCGG
>JARJRE010000418.1:0-93677 GCA_030783385.1 Akanthomyces dipterigenus | reverse complement strand
GTTGAACTGTATTCTGCGTTGAAAGGACGCCAAAAAAAGAAGAAGAAAAGGATTCTTGCCTCTATTATTAGCCTTGACCGGATCTCTTGGCTTGTCCGCTGAATAGTGCTTCACAAGGCATGAGAGCCTGTTATGCGGTGTGCCCCAAAGCACAAAGTGGAATGCCCCGGGAAATGAATGCGCTAGCGGAACACTACGAAGCGCAAGATTGGTGGCGAAAGACAATCGAGCACAGTGATGAGACGGTGTAACTGGTCAAAGTACTCGAGAGTTTGGTGCCGGCCCAGTGGTGTTTCGGAACTGTGTTCTGGTTAGGGATACCATGCTGGCCAGCCGCGTTGCCGGGTGGCTTCAAGTTTTCTAACGGCCTTGTTCCAGCCGCCCGTTGCAGCGACGACAAGTGTGGCTTCAGGCTTCTGCAGCGGGCTGCGGGCTGCCCACAGTAGCCGGAGCATGTTGGCGAACAGGGTTTCTCATCGGGGCCCCCGGGGTGTGTGCGGATGCTGTTCCGGCCAATCATGTACGGCAAACAGGCAAGCAACCTGCTCAAATGGGACTGGTTCTCGTACGATGGCTCGGCGCGGCAATACGCAAAGCTAAAGTTTCATACCCCCCTTTCCCCATTGATGGCCAAGTTGTGTTGCAATTTATTCTGCTCTTCCTTATTGCCGTAGTCAAGAGAGTTGGAAGCTGGATTAAACTAGTTTCTCGGCCCCCCTCACCATTGGCCTCCTTCTGTTCATGCTGCTCCGGTCTGAACGGATTGAGAGGCCTGCCGCCAATGCAATCTGGATCCGCGACTTGCACACCCCACGCGTTGAGCCCACCATCGACGTGGTTGATCCGACGAGGCCGTATTGGCACTTCTTTTCTTTTTTTTTTCTTTTTTTTTCTTTTTTTTCCAGCTTGACAAGGGCAGTGCTAGTAGGGGGAAACTTGGAAGTGGGACGGGCACAAGAAACAGCCTTTGAGCGGACAAGCCTCGACGCGAGAACTCGAGGAGGCATGTCCGTGTGTCGCCATACTGTCGCGACTCTCCCCCACCACCAACAACTCGGGCATGCAAGCTCCGTCGATCACTGCGTCCTGAGCTGTGCAGGGATCTGGGGTGGGCGGGGGGGGCGGACAAAAGGCAAGATGGATATGGGCTGCAATGAACGAAACATCGAGTACGTAGTACGTGCGTGCTCATCAAAGAGAAAAGGAATGAAACAAAGCAAAAAAAGGAAAAAAAGAGGACGAGTTGACAGGGTCTCTGCCGCTGCCTACCAGACTATTTTGTCTCGCGAAAACGGTGTGTCTTGTCTTGCATGCATGCATGAAATAGGCCTGTAGAATATGTGACAACGGCATATGCCTCGCCATCAATGCAGCCCGCTCATTGAGTCCTTCTCGGTCCTCAAAACGCTTGGCGCGACAGTGGCCATAATGTCCTGCGCCTCTGCTCGCAAAGGCTCAGCATTGCGCTAGCAACGGTCTCGGTCGTCCCTGGTGTCGCTAGATATGGGGCTTGTCCCAGCTGCTTTCACCACATGGTAATAAGTTGTGACTACCTGTAGCGGACAAGACTCGAGATGTGATCATCGCCAGAATTCAAGATATCGACAGAGGGTTGCCTGTCCATGCATGCCCCCCCCCCGTCCCCCCCAGCTTGTATCATCTGTCACTTGTCTCATCTCATGATGCTACCATGCACAAGACTGCCATCACCCATGTCATTCTTTTCCCTTTTCTAGTAGCTTCTTCCAGCTTCTTCTGTCCAGTCTTGCATTCAACGCCCCCCCCCCCCCCAGAGTCAAGAGCGACAGCCTCGGGCCGCGACTCAGGTCGGCCAGGGGAGCGAAACAGCCAGACTACTAATTGGCGCTAGGGCTCACCCAGAAAGCATCTCCATTTTTTCGGCAGTCGCAAGAACGCAAAAAAAAGACGTTGCATCAGCTTATGTTGCTAGTGCTGTCTCGGTTGCTTTCCCACTCTAACCTTGAGTCCCTACCTCCAGCCCATTCACGTTATCTGCAGCCAACGCAGGATGAGCCGCGCCGATCGCGTGCGCTCTTGTGCAAATGTATAAGTGCTGGGACAGGCGTACATTGACAAAGACCACGGTCAGTAGCCACGTATTGATGACATTCGCTTTTGTGCCCTGTCGGGCCCCCTTGACCAATAACGGGCACCATGCTGCTTAAATCGGAGATAACCGATACTCGTTGCTCCCTTGGCAAACTCTACTGGCTACGCAGAAATCGGCACATATCCTCCACCCCCTGCTCCTCTTTAGCTCAGCCGAGGAAGTGTACTCTGATTCCTTAGTGTATCTTCTGAGGCCTGCCGAACTGGATTGTTATTTTTATTTTTAAAACTAATTCCAGGAGCTTCAACACGCGTCCACAGTGCATCTTTGTGCTCTCCCTCATCTCGCTCTCTGGCCCAGTCTCTCGTCTCTCCTCCGTAGCCACTGCTTCTCCACTCCGCCTTATCCTCCCCCAAGCCCCCTCAAGGATTGTGCATTGCTGTTTGGAGATTATCCGCTTCCCGGTAGCTTGAAGCTCGGCAGGCCTCCTCCGGGAGTCCGCCGTGCATGGGGGTGCGCGTACAATGTCCCCAGTCTATCCGGTGTATACCTGTCCTCGTAGGCGGAGCGGCCGTAAAGCAACAAGCTTTCCAGGATCTCTCTGCTGTTTTGCTGATTGACTGTTCTTTTAAAGCCCCTCATCCGCTTCATGTGCTTCAGACTGGCCTCTCCAAGCGCGCCACTCAGTTTCTCCAGAGAAACCGGATACTTACCCACTAGCAAGACGTCTTACTTTTATCCTCATTTCAGTCTTCTCAGTCTTCTCTTCTCGAAAAGAAAACACCGGTCGCGTCGTACACTCAATCGAACCCGTACGCAAAAGCTTTGATTTCCCGACTCGATCTTGTCACCCACAACTAGTCTTGCTCTCTTCTCTTTTCTTGCAACAACGTGTGTTGCTTGACAGCGACCTGCGCCTCGAAAACAGTCCACACCGATTAGCTCGCACCGTCTATGTTCTTGCCTTTATTTCTCAGCAATTTCTCTTTTCCCATTCCCCTCTCGAACGTCGTCTTTCGACTCACGCGCTGCCACACGCACTCTATGGCAGGCATTCTGACGATTCGCATCCCCAAGACTCTTCCCTAACAACACGTTAAAGTTCGGGAAGGGAAGTCACCGACAAAAGAAAGAAATACTCCCCGGGAAAAGCTATTTGAAGAAGAAGGCCGACGAGCACCTCATCCTGAAGACAGCCAACGCAGCAAGCTTCGGTGCGGTTGAGTCTACATGTCTCTACAATTGTGTCCCGCACCTCTCTTCCTTTATAGTACTCCCTTCTGCGGCCCTAGTACCTGCACTCACTTGGATCGTGCCTCGTCGTCAGTGCTAACAGATCAGCTCCCTGTTACGACTACACCCAGTATGGACAATACTGGAGCTTTGCCATTGCGTCTCGAGTTGGATGGCGTGGCTCTTGGTGCTGGAAAAAGTAACACAAGTGCCAGTCCTTCGCCCGCAGCTCTGTCAGCCTCAATGGCCACAACTGCCTCGCCTTATGCAACTGCAACCTCCTCAGCCTCGTCGATGCAGATGCTTTCATCCGATACCCCTCTCGGGCGAGAATCTAAGCGACCGCGGATCATAAGCCGCCATTCAGGCGCAAATCCCGGAACTCCGACCGATGTCAGCGACCGACCAGGACACCAGATTATGAACCGCTCCCATGAGCGCCTCGACATGAACTATTCGCAAGGTCTAGAGATGAGTAGCCAGTCAAGGTACGTGAGAATAATCTTGAGCTCTGCAATATTGGGGATACACGCGATGAACACACACCAACATACATGTTCTGGTGCTCGCAAAATCATTTTTACTGCGCTGTAGGGTCAGCTAACGAAGTTGCGTCAGTTCTACCATGGCAGTAGTTGCACCATCCACGATGCCCAACGAGACGTACCCAGTCGTGGGAACACCTTACTGGAGCAGCAACCCCATTGACTCGGGATCTATGGGAAAGTCGAATCCGGAAAATGGCGACGCCAACAGTGGTCTTGGAGGAGGCGAAGGACAGATGCGTGGTGGCACTCCGTCTCAAATGTATGGAAACGGCGCAGCTTGGGGCCACGATATGTCGATTCCATTAAATACAATGCAACAATACGTCCCACGCTGCATGGCAGACGGTTCTTGGGAGTCTGAGCTTCGACAATCGCAGCAAGCGCATCAGCAGATGCAGCCCGACGGCAGCCTCGCATCGCCATACGAGACAGCCTCGGCTACGGGCAGCAACCCTCAGATGTACGGCGACTATCCCATGGTGAGCGGCCCCGCGCACCGCATCGTGCCCTCCAACGCGTACAGAACTCCCAACGGCAGCTCGACACCGACCACACCGCGTCTCGCCCCAGGCACCACCGCTGCTGCCTGGCCGCAATCCGCCTTCCACGGCCCGGGCGCCAGCAGCGGCGGCGGATCCAGCGTGCGCAGCAGCAGCAGCAGCCGGCTCGGCGGCGGCAGCCTAGGCAAGGAGGTCAAGCCCAAGATCTTAGCGTCCTCGTCGTTGGGCCTACCCAGGAGGAGTCCCGTGCAGCAGAACGCCACCGCGACCGCGACCAAGTTTGAGCGGGCCAGGTCGGGCGACCGCACCGCCACGCACAACGACGTGGAGCGCAAGTACCGGACGAACCTCAAGGACCGCATCGCCGAGCTGCGGGCGGCCGTGCCCGCGCTGCAGGCGCAGCAGGACGGCGAGTCGGACGGCGCGGGCGGCGGCGGCGGCGCCCACGCGGCGGCGCCCAAGGTCAGCAAGGGCACCGTCCTGAGCAAGGCTACCGAGTACATCCAGCAGCTGGAGCAGGCCAACCGCGCCATGGCCAGCGAGCACCAGCAGCTCATGGAGCGGCTGCACGCGCTCGAGGCGATGCTGCAGAGCGGCGGGGCGCGCGCTGCGCCTCTGTACACGTCGAATCACGGCATGGACATGTTTGACCCTCGAGGCTTCAGCTGAACTTTGATGGCAGACTCGTGCGCCAGCTTTGTGGTGGTTGGAAGCTGCCAAGCTGGAGGGACGGGCCGTTATTTTTCTTCTCTTTTTTTTTCGCATCGCATCGCGACATGGTAGGGATTGTACCAGGCGCATTGGCTTCATTACGTAGCACGTCAGCAGAAGCAGGGGCGTGCTTGGTCTTGGATTTTGCCGTCGCGGGCAGACGGCAGACACGGATTCATACCCAAGAGAAGCGCTAATATGGACCCGATCGATCTGTCGGTCCATCACTAGCCGTGTCTCACTTGCTACGCGCGTCGACCGGCGCGGTCACGTCTGACGATTATCTCGACGAGTGGCTTGATTTTCGGCACAGGGCGCATGTGGGCCTCAGACATTTCCCGGTCGTCGCTCCGAACGTGACAATCAACCACGCGTACACGGGGGGGCATGATCTGATGCGGTCGCCTTAACTACCAACAAGGCAAAGACGACTTTTGTCACGGACCAGTTCATCAGCGCAGTGCACAAGACAGTGGTTTTTCTCCATCGGTGGCCAGGCTCATAAGCACGGAATATCGGGCGTTTGTTCCTCATGCGAGCAAGGCCTCGCTCCGTTCAGTGGAAGGCGGGGACTACATGCGTGTGTGCCATTCTTGTGCATATTTTCACTTTCCGCATTTCGTGATTTTTGGCTATTCTTTCAGCATGGTTATAGTGATTCCATAGGGTATGGAAAGACAGCGCTGGAGTTTTTTACGCCGGGGTGCGTTGGGCGCGCAGTGAATTGGCCATCCCTTTGCTTTCGGAGCGTTATTGTGCCTCGTTTGCTCGCTCCGCTTGGGTTGGTTGCTGCTGGTTCTGTTATTGCTTTAGACGCAGAGTTGGGCATTTCTATGAATAGATGTAAATCAAATCTCGTGTTTGTCTCACTCTACGTTTATACCTTGTATGAACTTCTCTTTCCCGAGGCGTGGTTATGCACAAGAATAACTGACGCGTGGTCGTTTAGTTGCTTCGTCAAATTGTTGAGTTGGGCATTCAGCGAGACGCACCTCAAACAGCCAGAGCCCGACAACAGGAAATTTACACCAGAACAGACAATAATGGACAGACCTTCTACGAAATATCCTCTTTCGCGTCTGAGCGTCATTTCATGGGAGATTACTGTCCCCAAGAAAACTTCCTGCTGCTACCGGGTAGGTTGACCGCGACAGACGTGTCACAGTGCGTGCAATCTCACTTGAGACAAGTAAAAGGGAAACAAGCCGTGCATTATCAGAGCGTCATTTTCATCTATAGTTGGGGCACCCCTCCGTCTACTGTTACAAACAAGGCTGGCATTTTACAAGAAGGCGTGCATCGCGGGTACCCTTCCCTATGCACGGAGAGCCTCAATATCGGCAATCTCCTTGACAGCCTCAGTGGTGAGTATGTGCGGCTCTGTCTCATCAACGCAGATGCTGTCCTCAATACGAACGCCCATGCCACGAAAGTGAGCGGGCCAGCGCTCGTCGTCGGGCACGTACACACCAGGCTCAATGGTGACGCAGTGGCCGCGGCGCAGCAGCTCTCGTCGCGAGTAACCGGGGCAGTCGTGCACGTCGAGGCCAATGTAGTGTCCTACGTGATGAGGAAACAGCTGATCGATGTTGGCATTCGACACGTCGAAGCCTATCGAGCGCAGAGACTCAACAAGCCCCCGTACTGTTAGGCCGTGAATGTCCTCCAACGACATGCGCGCGTTCTGTCGGCAAAGGTCGACACTTTTGCGCTGCACAGTCAGGACAGCTTCGTACAAGTCACGCTGCGCGGCGGTAAACCTGCCCGTGACCGGCCATGTGCGAGAAATATCAGTAATGTAGGTACCATACTGGCCACCGGCGTCTACGAGAATGAACTCGCCCTCGCGGAAGACGTTGTTGTTGACTGTGTAATGAATGCAGTTGGCGCGTTCACCACCTGCGATTACGGGAATATATGCGGAGCCTTCGCAGCCATTGAGAGTAAACTGGTAGTCCAGAAAAGCGTGAAGGTCCTTTTCCCGAGTCCAGGGTCGTCGCATGGCATCGGTGATGGCGCGCCCAGATATCTGCCCCGCCCGACGCATGTTGGCCACCTCTGCCTCGCTTTTTATAGCCCGCAGTCTGTTCATGATTGGATACAATGGCGTTCGGGATGGCCATGAAGTTTTGCCCGAGAACATATCCATTAGAGAGCTCTTGCTGGTCTTTTCTGCGGGCTGCGCATCGGCGTAGATGGAAGTTGCGCGGTTGAGAATATCCGGCAGCAAGGAGCCCATGCCGTCTATTGAGTAGGCCTCATCCGCATTGAAAATGTCCTCCGCCGCTTGCACACCATTCCGGTAGCCAGACCACTGCTCGTCTCTCGGATTCTTGGGCTGGACGAAAAGCTTAAGTATGTAGTCGCCCGTCCTGGAACCTGTCTTTTCTAGGACAGCCACCGCCTCTGGCTCTTCCCATCCTGTCAGCCAAAAGAAATTTGACTCCTGTCTATATGGATGAAATACCGCGCCGGACTTGTACTGCAAAGATGCGGCGTAAAGGACTACCACGGCTCCTTGAGGGAGAAGGTCGACAAGGGCGGCGCGACGGTCGGCATACTCTTGGGCAGTGATTCCTGGCGTCACTAAACAAGCATACGGATCAGCGACCAATTGCAGGGTTCGGAGTGACGTGCTCGAGATCAAACGAGCAAATCAAATATAAAGGTGGTCACCAACATTCGCCAGGATTCAGAATATGGGGGTGAGTCTCGTAGACTGGCTGGCCGAATTGAAGCTCGGCGGCAGAGACAGAGGCATACTGCCTTGGGGGGTGAGTCGAGAAAAAGCGAGCAGATCTAATTTTACCACAGGCGCTGGTGGAGCGATTGATTTTCGGGAAGGTAGCGCTGCAGAGGGCTGCAGGCCGCGACAAGAGGCGTCGGAATGACGATTGATGGAGCTTCATCTTAGGATAATTTGGCGAAGAATTGAGATGGAGAAGCTCAGGCCATGGCCAATGGTGAGAAAATCGCGGTAGAAATACAGCGCTAGGGAAGAGCGAGACTAGAAACAGACGCAATGGGGGCTGCGCCAAATTGTGTCTGCGCGGCCGAGGACAACGATGTTGGTGGTGATGTCGAGAGCAGGTTTGCGGCTCAGGCCGGAGAGACTACGGTGTTCGGCACAAGCTGTGGGACAGTGGGAGTGCATAAAAATCTACAGCGATGTTTTTGGCGTCGCAGATGGCTGACTGTGCAGGTATTGTGCATGCCAGGTGTTTGGGCGTCTGGAGCCGTGGAGCGGGGGGCGAGTTATGCTCACCCGCCACCGAGGCCGACCAGTACTGTGGCAGCGAAGCTGTGTGGATGGCTGATGCGGCTGCTGGTTGGCTGGCGGGCTGCCGTTGTGGAAGAACGGTGAACCGCTGGAGCGGCCGCTGGCTGCGAGCGCTGTGGTGGTCCACTGAATTGTGCGCGACTTGTGCACTGCAGAGCCACAGCGAGGCGTTCGTCACCCATCCCGTTGCTGGTGCGGCGGGCTGGCCCGTGCGTGTTTTTGGCAGCCTTGCCCAACCAGGCATAGTGCTGTTATGCCTAGCGCGAAGTCTCCATCAACACCTCTCTCGTCTCCAACACACGCTTTCTTTTCCACCAGACGACCGCCTGCCAGCTGCCGCCACGCAACAACATCACTCCTCGCAGCTTGTGCTTGCCTTGTCTTTCTCATCTTGCTTCATCTTTTTTGCATCTGCTCAGCACCGCCGTCCAATGTCTTGCTAGCATCCTTACCTCGCCAGCCTGTGTTCTCGTGTCTGCTGTCGTGTCGCCTACACGTCGCGTGCAGAGCCACAGCCCGCCCTCTGCCTCTAGCCCCTCCCACACCAACCCTCAACCACCGCAACAGGCTTCTGGTTTAGCAACCCGGAGCATGTTGACTGAGGCAGTTTATGGCAACCGTATCTCTATCTCCAACGCCAGCTCCCATTGCGGCCATGGCCTCGCGGCGAGTTCCTCTCTCGAACAACCCTAATGTCGCCAATTCGCCTCTTCGTGGAGCTTCCGCTCTAGCTGCCTACGCCAAGCCGAAACGCTCGCACGCCACGATACAACGTGAAGAAACTTATGGACAAGCCCCCCCAATCAAGAAGCAGGCTCTCGATAATGGCACCGCACGCGTCATCCGCTCTCCCTCGAAGCTGCCACGCTCCCAAACCATGTCCCGCGGCACTGCTGCCGCAACCACGCGCCCTATTGTCCGTGACAGACAAGCTAGACCTGCTCCCACGTCGAGGCCCCATGATGCTGAAAACGAGAAAGAAGTATGGAAAAGACACCACCGTGCCAAGTTCCCCAAGATGGTCTTCTACTTCGAAAGCATACCGGATGATGTTCGAGCCAAGCTCATCAAGAGAGTTGCCTATCTCGGTGCTGTATGTCTTCATGGCCCTCCTTTCCATTTACGACGTTCTTCCGTTGACTGACCATCATCTGCAGCGCCAAGAGCCATTCTTCTCTATTGACGTAACACACGTCGTCACCACACGATCGATCCCCGTCGAAAAGTCCAACACGGAAGAGGCAGACGCTATAGATCATGGCCAAGAGGGCCGTGCTGAGGAGCAGCCTCAGACCATCAACCCTTCTCTATTGCTGGATAGACCGAGTGATGCCCGCAGGAAGCTTCTCTTTGAATTCCGTCAAGCACCTTTGCAATCACAGCAGCAAGATGATCTCATCAAACGCAGTCGGGGTGTCCGCAATAACGATGTCTTGCACAAGGCTCGTGACATGGGCAAGAAGATCTGGTCATTGGACAAGTTTCAGACTATGCTCTCTGTACTGCTAGAGTCAGAGCCACAACAAGCTTCATATGGATCTCGCGTTGCCAGTGCCCGAAGCCAATATGGCGCCAGCAAGGGAGTCCATGAGCCCAATCTGCTGCAGCTGCTCCACAACGAACGCATCAATGGCCCTTCGGACCGTGACCCCACGGCCATGAATAGGGACCTCGCATTTTTCAAGGGCCCTTATATTTACGTTTGGGACATGGACGAAAAGCAAAAGCCCATCATGGTTCGGGAATATGCCAAGGTAGTTAACAAGGCTGATGGCGATTGGCCACAATTTCGCAGTGTCGGTAACGGCCGTTGCCCCTTTGTTGAGGAGCTTGATCTGCCTGAGCGAGACCAGCGCAAGAATCGCGAGCGTGAAAGGGCTCGTGCTGTCAAGCGAGAAGAGCAAGTCAGTATTCTGAAGCCCCCGGAGAACCCTTTGCCCAAGCCGGTAACGGGAAAGCGATCCCTTACCGAGATGGAAGATGGTCACAACAGACTACGGGTCAACTCTGCGACAGAGGTCTTTAACCCTGCTAGGGCTGCTCTCGGAAAGCAAAGCGAGATGCGTCCACAAAATGCCTTCATTAGCCGTGCCGACATGGGACGCCAGTTTGCCGGTGAGCCCGTTGCATCAGGCTTGCAAGCCTCGACCATCACATCCGCAATTCGCTCGCAGATGATTTCGTCCACTTCTGGCATCCATGGAGCCAAGGCCGGCACGAGCAAGGAAGTTCACGGTCTGCAAAGAAAGGTGCTCCAGAAAGCTGCGCCGGCCTCTCATGATTTGAGCTCGCGGCGTGTGGGAGAAATCTCCATGGACGTCGCATCTAGCAGATCAACTACAATGAGCCGACAGAACTCAAAGGCTCTGGGGACCGGAGAGGATGACAGCCAGAGAGCTGCGGAGACCCGGGAAAGAAAAACCACCTCGCAGCTCAAGAGCAAGAAGGATCTTAAACCTGGCTATTGCGAAAATTGCCAGGACAAGTTCCGAGATTTTGATGAACACATTTTGTCGCGCAAGCACCGCAAGTTTGCTGAAAACAACGACAATTGGACCGATCTGGATGCCTTGTTATCCCAGCTGGAGCGTCCGCCCCGGCTTGCATCAATGGATTCTGAACACTAACAAGATATGGCGACACGCCGAAGCTGCAGCAGCAGCATCGTTCGCCTACCCCTTCCCAACTGAAGAACCGTACTCTCAAACCAACCTGTTGACAAGGATATATTCCTCTTTAGCTGCGAGCTCATGAATTTATGTGTAGCGAGGGAACGAGACCCTCGGTCAGCCTCCAGCCACGCCTCAATCAGATTCACCCGACGACATCGACTCAAAGCGAGATATCACCTTGTTTTTTTGACTTTTGCATTCGGCATTAGAAGAGAAACGCTCAGCGACATCCCTGATTGAGCACGCTTCGTGTTCTTGTTTACATTTTCATTTCTCTCTCCCTCTTGAGATTCCATCATTTTCACACTTATTTTGCTATAGCGCACTGCATCCGAAACGAGAGCGCAGGCGGCACGGCTGATTTTGGCATTTTTCACATTTGTTTCTTTTTACTTCTTGGACTGCGATGTCGCAGTGGCGTTTTTGTCATTGGCACTTTACTACAGCATGGTTGGAGCAGACGATGGAATAAGGTCCCAGGACTTTTTTTTATGGTAGCGGGACTGGAGCAGCAGCTGGCAAACAAGGCCGCTGCCGAGTGGACTATCTGAATCAGAGCAATAGCGTCTGACAGACTGTACATATACAGACTAATTCATTGTATATGTAGCTTGCATGATATAAATGCACAAACATTCAAGGTCGCTCCTAATAAGTGTGGTGTTAAATGTGACTTGTACGCACGCGGGTGGTGTGTTTAGCTAGTTCAATGGGTACCCCACATTGACGAACATTTAGGCACTCACACGGCTCCAACTCATCTCTTGAACAAACAGCTTTGTATATCGCTTCAGCACGCGTTGTTGCAGACAAGAATCTTTTTCATACAAGGATATATATTCTTCTGCAGCTGCACAAACGATCAAACATAAAGCCTGCTCTCGTAGCCATGGCCAGCGAAGCGCCGACCACGCCTGAGCAGGCAGCCGCTGCGGCATCAGGCAACTTATTGCCCAGCATCTCGCCCGCTAGCGGGGACGCGTCTCCTGCAGAGGCGGACAATGAAGGAGAGAAAGGTGAAGATGAAGAAGAGACGGACATACCGCTGACCATGGCGGCGTCGGTGGTGCTGGCGGACCTTCCGCAGTCGGCGGCCTCGGCGCTGGAACAGACGGCGGCGACGACGGGTCCGCAGGCGGAGCGCAAGGTGGTGGTGCGGTTCAAGGCTGTCGGGTCGGCGCCGCAGCTGGCGCAGGACGTGTGCAAGATCTCAGCGGCGCGGCGCTTCGAGGAGGTGGTGCGGTACCTGCGGCGGAAGCTGCGGTGCGGGGACGCGGACAGCGTGTTTCTGTATGTGAATAGCGCGTTTGCACCGAGTCTGGACGAGGTGGTGGGCAACTTGCATCAGGTAAGGCGAGACCAAATCACTTTTTCTATACGGGGCATGTCGGGAAATTGTATGAGATAATGTAGCTGACGACGTCACGCGCATAGTGCTTCAAGAGCGGTCAGGATCAACTGGTTGTTGCTTATTCAATGACGCCGGCCTTTGGCTAAAGTAAGACTATGGATGTGTTTTTGTGATGTGGACACAAGGAAAGAAAAGTCGACAAATGCATATGCCATCTATAAAATGAACCGCTTGCTGCACCGAATCTACCCGAGGAAACATGAAATCCAAAACGAGCCAGCACACCATTATTCGACGACTTGGAGCTTCTCGGCAGCCTTGGCAAAGGCCTCAATTTCCGCCCTGGGGGCCGGGTACGTGTGCTCGGGCGCAGGGTACTGGCGGCTCTTGACCTCGTCCCGGTACTGCTCGATGGCGCGCATCGACTCGGCCCAGACGTTGCCGTACTGCTTGACAAACTTGGGCAGGAAGCGGCCGGGTGGGAAGTAGCCAGTCATGTCGGTCTGGACGAGGACCTGGCCGGAGCAGCCGGCGCCGGCGCCGATGCCAATGGTGGGGACCTTGAGTTTCTGCGTGATGATGGCCGCGACGTCTTCCGGGACGGCCTCGAGCACCATTGCGAAGCAGCCGGCGTCCTGGATGGCGAGGGCATCGTCGAGGATGGCCATGGCGGCGTCGGCCGTCTTGCCTTGGACGCGAAAGCCGCCGAGGGCGTTTTGGCGTTGCGGGGTGAGGCCTATGTGCCCGAGGACAGGGATGCCGGCGGCGGTGATGCGGCGGATCGTGGGCGCCATCTCGCGGCCGCCCTCGAGCTTGACGCCCTGCACGCGGCCCTCCTTGATGAAGCGGATGGCGGTGCCGAGGGCCTGCTCGGGGGCGATTTCATAGCTGCCCATGGGCATGTCACCAATCTGAGCATGTTAGTAGAGGGAACAACCAAGAAGAAGAATTTCTTCAAGCAGAGTGCGCGAAGGGCTACGTACAGTAAAGGCAGATTTTGTGGCGCGGGCGACGGAGCGGCAGTGTAAGAGCATCTCTTCTACAAGAACCTCGCTTGTGTCGTCCATGCCCATGGCCACCATGGCCAGACTGTCGCCGACGAGGACAATGTCCATGCCTGCGTGGTCTGCGACCATGGCGCTCGGAAAGTCGTGCGCCGTAAGAACGGTGATGGGATCGCCCTTTTTGTGCTGCGATCTCAGGGTGTTGATGGTGACCTTTTTGCGGGGGTTGGCAGCAGCGGCGCCCATGGGCGAGTGGGACGAGTAGCGCACCTGGCCATGGCGGAGCAGCTGTGTAGATGTTGGCACCGAGTAAGGGAGGAGAGAGGTAGAAGGAGCATGGTGGTGAAGGGATGTGTTGAAGAGTGTGTTGGTGGTGTTGGTGCTGCGGGCGGCACGTGCCAGGGACAGGACGCCAGATCTGGCCAGGGCAGTGGTGGTGGCCGGCATGACGTCTGGGTACCAGTGAAGGTGGGATGGAATATGCAGCGGTCGGCAACGGGGACAGAAAAAACGGTAATAGGCTATGAGTGCATGCAGGACAGTGTGGGAGCTATTGAAAGATATAAAAAAAAAATCCGCGGAGCTAATTTGGCTCAGAAAACTGAAAATGTGTGAATTTGGAATGAAGAAGGAAAAGAGTTGGTCTGTATTGATCTGGGGCGGAAAAAAATGTTTTTAACATTGGTGGTCATGATGGTTTTTACATTGTAGAAATGAGCATCTCTGAATTTGGTGGTGAGAGGAGAGGTCGCGTGGGGCTCCCCTGCTCTGTTCCTCGGCATGCGCCACAGCCTTGTCCTGGGTCAACGGATCCGGGGAATACAGGCTGCAAGCACCTGGGGCGCCCGGCTAGCTGTACAGACACGACGGAATGGTTGGTCTGCAAAAAGCCTGTAAAGCATGGCAGTTGTGCCACCCACACGGCTGTCCGGACAGCCCGGGCCATTCACCTAGTTGAGGTGTCTTGGATATCAGTATGCTGGCCCGTCGGTGTGTTGTGGAATGTTACTACGTGCAAACTCCGGACCGAGGCACTGGGTGGTGCTTGCAGCTGTGGCGCAGAGAACTGCAGCCTGTGGCTCGGGCGCGACGGTCCGGCCTTACGAACTGGAGGCTGGCGACGGTCAGGACGCTGGTGCTGACCACGATAAACGTTGTGTAACAGATGTATTCATTTTTCAAGTGAATAGCAACCAGTGCCACAGTGATGAGGCAGGAGCTCAACATGGTGCAAGGCATCATCTTGATTGTTTAATACTGACCAACGTCTGGACAAAATTCATCTTTCCAACATGCATACTTCATAAACTGAGGAGAAAGATTGTTTTGCGAAAGCAAATTCAGATACCAGCAGAAGACCCAGTACCATCATCACTGATAATACTATAAGATGTTTGCATTAATGCTGCATCATGATGCGGCATTTGCCTGGATGGAGTCAGTCAGCAGTCGCATCTTAGCTCAGCGCACCAGAGCACCTAATCAGGGCCGACTACAGGTGCCGGATCACTGCACACAACTGTCCACAGCGCATTCATCGCGCCGAATCAGTTGCAAGTCCAGCCCCTCGCCAGGCCCCAAACCCGCTGTATCTTAGGTGCCTAGAAGTGTCACCATCGCAGTCTTGCCCAATCCTGAACTGCCTCGTGACTCTGCACGCTGCCTTTGCCCCTCATCACCGCCCAAGACTGGTCTTTCTTCTCTTGTACATCACGCTTCCACATGTAATATCTCTTTCTTTAGTTTTGCCAGCATCGTCAGTCCGATACGATCGCTTCGCCGCTCCCGCACACTGCCGCAGCTTCTGTCGCCGATTGCCCGTTCACCGTCGCCCTGTCCTCCGACTTGCCGCTTTGAACCCCGGAAGTCCGCTGACAGCAGCTGCTTTCCTAGTGACGGCGCAAGGTCCCGCCGCCACGCGCTCACGAGCCAGCTCGACCACGCACAACACAATCTTCATTTCTACGACAAAGGGAATCAATACCGCCAAGATGAGTAGTCCCCGGAGGCGAATCGAGACTGACGTATGTATTTTGCGTCGCTGCCAACTTGCGATTCTCGTTCTGCTTTGCTAACCAGCCGGTGTCCATCCAGGTCATGAAGTATGGACAAGCTGCCCAGCGACTGTGTCGAGACCGCAAGTTGATGCTAACAGGTTGCAGGATGTACGAAACCGAGCGAATAGGTTCTCTTCGAACTCAGTCAGCGACGCTAACATTAACAGGCTCATGAGCGACTACGAGGTTACTCTGGTCAACGACAACAGTAAGACGATCTCGCCATAATAGCCCCGCGACACCCCGCACTGCCCAATGCTAACCCGCCTGCAGTGTACGTGTGCTACTCGGCGTCATGTGCCAGGTGCGAGCCATGCTAACCCGATTTCCAAGGCAAGAGTTTTTTGTCCGATTCAAGGGACCTGCTGAGAGTAAGGACAAGATCCCCGATTTGGCCATACAATGCTCTAATAAATCCGCGCGCTGACCAACTGCAAAACAGCACCATTTGAAGGTGGTCTCTGGAAAGTTCACGTTGAGCTGCCCGATGCCTACCCGTATAAGTCACCTAGCATCGGCTTTGTGAATCGAATCTTTCATCCCAACATTGACGAGCTGTACGTGGCCCTGACCTCTGAGTTAAGTTACTCATTTGTGAGCGTATTCTGACTTTGACTGCGCCTAGCTCTGGCTCTGTCTGCCTCGATGTTATCAACCAGACGTGGTCACCCATGTTTGACATGATTAACATTTTCGAAGTCTTCTTGCCCCAGCTCCTACGATACCCAAACCCGACGGATCCTCTCAACGGCGAGGCCGCCGCTCTCCTGATTCGCGAGCCGAAAAGCTACGATGCCAAGGTCAAGGGTGCGTTTGTGACTACGTCGTGGTTGTGCTCAGCACGAACCCCTTCTAACGAGTGAAAAATAGAATACGTGCAAAAGTACGCCAACAAGGACGCTGCCGACGAGGCTGGCGCCGAGAGTGAAGACGATGACGACATGTCCTCGGTGGCCAGCTTTGGTGAGGATGACGACGAAGAACCTGCCGGCCAGATGGATGATGTATAGGATACTCGCGAACGCTGATGTCACACTTGGTTTTGCGGTCAGTTACCCGACCGATGTCGGCGTTGGAAGTTTTATTTGATATTTGGGAGTCATGGAGCCTATTTTTAAGATTGCGGTATCATGGACGGAGTTGCATACTGAGCCGAATAATACATGTTTGGCCATGCACTGTTTTCTACTACGGATTCCGTTTTGTAGGAAAAGTAACACATTTTGAAAGACGGATACGGATCGTCTGAGCTATCACTGTGCTGTGCTGATTTATCCTTTATATGGCTTCAACTTGGAGCATAACAATTTTGGCGCACCCTCAAGTCCTACGTCTAGCCGCCTTTCACAACGTTGCTAAATAATGTTTTCAAGTTGTGAAGCAATTCCTTTCGCAGCCGATTTTAAGAGGACCCGAACAAAATTATTGGATAGACCAGGTCATTACAGCTGACAATGGTTGGAGCAGGAAGGATAGGAGCTATAAAGCAGTTGCAAGGGTATTTTGCACGAGTCTGTCTACGAAAGAGGAACAAAAAAATAGCTCACTCGAAATCAAATCATGTGCTAGCCGCAAAGCCCCATCTAATTTGTGAATTTGGTGTGCGAGTGGTGAGTACAAATATTAAGAGAGGCGTTGTACGGACATAGAGTGCGAGACACGCAATGTCGCGTTAGCATTTTACGCGTAACCTCGGGGGCTTTTTGTTCTTGCAACCTTTTCAGGCGAGGAAAAAGAGAGGAAGAGGAGAAAAAGCTGTGTTGTTCTCAGTGCTTCTTTGCTTCAGCATTTAGTCAAATTCATACTCGGGAACAAGTACTTTGTGGCTGGCCGTTGACACTACCTACCAATACCTAGATACACTCTGTGGGGTGCGCGTCGTGGTTGCTGGGCAAGTCGCGCTCCAGGCCGCCTCAACGCGTCCTACTTTGTTTCCACTTACTCCAGACGGTCCTATCAGCCAAGTCTTGTCATGACATCTATCCATTTATCGGCCTGAATTTTGTCGCTTCTCTCTATTGATGCACGGCCATGATTTTCAATAATCATGCCGCTTCAAAAATCCTATTCTGACAGTCGAGGCATAGCAAAGGTAAATCCTGGCACCTCTGAAGGCACGCATCACCAAGCTGCGCTTGCTAACCGTGATGCTCAACAGCATAATCGATCACCATGGCAAAGATCACATAGCCATCCAAACGGGTACCACACTCCAAACCCGAAGCCGCCGATTCCTCCATCCGAGGCTACGAAGTCGAAGCTCAACAAGTTTCGATACGAGGCGCAGGGCGACGACAAACTGCAACTAGTAGACGATGCCGCCAGCCAGCCTCAGTCTCGACCGGACCTCGCCGACCTGGCCACACCTGTGACGAGATTAAACTGGCGCGACTTGGAGCCCCTGAACAATTTGGAGGATAATGACAAGGACGTATCCCCCAATGACCGGATTCTTTGGGATAACAAGCAGAGCAGCAGCTATGGCTCCGGCCTGTCGCCAATGCTTGGTCGCAAGGGCAAGAAGCGTGCGAGAAGCTCGTCTCCGGCCTCGTCTCCAGCTGCCGATAAACCAACCGCTCCGACTGTCAACATCAAAAGGCTGACAAAAGCCTTGCGATCCCCGCATCCCGACCCGACGCTGGACCTTTGGGACAGGTTCTCCCTCGCCAGCCCTGCCAGCCAAAGGACCCCAATTGCTCATCCAGCACTCGCACAACTCATGGTCTCTTCTTCGCCGCAGCCAAACAAGCAACCGGTCTCGCAGTCAGGAAGCATTAATTTACGTCGCGCTGCCAGCTGCGGGCTAAATTGGCCTAAAAGAAGAAAGCTCGAAAAGTCCAAATCAGGCAGCCAGCTTGGCAAAGGCCAGCGCGACCTTGAAGCCGCGTCCAAATCGTCTCTTGTGTCTGCGCTCCTGAGCACAGTCACCAGCAGTATGCAAGAAGATGGCTCCGATGATGCCCGCCAACCTGTCGAATCGCCCTCGTCGAGGAAACGCAAGCAAGTCCCAGCAGAGGCATCTCCTGTCCACATTCCTTGCAAAGCGAATGGCGAAGAAGCTTCCGGCAATTCCTCTGATTATGGTGATGATGAGTTTGACGACGAGGCGCTCATGGAGCTCGAGTTGACTACCACAACTGGCCCAGCCACCCAGGAAACGCCGATCAGGCCCCGGATAAGCAGACCAGCTGCCGCTGTCCCAGTTAAGTCAGCATCAGAAGAATTTGACGATGTGGAAGACGAGCTATTTGAAAACGAAGTTCTGGTCCGGCTATCGCAGCAACCAGTTTTGACAGCTGAGCAGACCAAGCTTGAGGCTCTCCAACCGCCACCAACAACGATTCATGAAGATCTTGACGACGAATTCGACGATGATTTTGCAGAAGACATAGACTTTGAGGCTGTCGAGCTAGCTGCGACACAATCTGCTCAACGGACCAAGGCTGGTGCTGGTGTAAGTACAATACTCTGTCGTCTTTATGCCAGCCGCTAAGTGAATAAGTAGCGCGGCAAGAAGGACAAGACCATACAGAGATACTTGATTACCAACGTGTTGGATGGGGAATATATCGACCAGTACAACGTTACACGGCCGGAAAAGGTAAGCACCTGCTGTATATACCTCGATTTCAACACTGACGTTGGCAGATACTCTTGATAATGGCGGATGGCTCCAAACTCACACGACAAGTTCATCTTCGAGGTGCATGGTACGACACACCAGCTCATACCAAGTCCTACGTGCATGTAATTGGCAAATTTTCGTTAAAAGGCCAGTGCATTGTGGACGATGCTCAAAACCTGCTCATTCTTCACCCTGACCAACTTGTCTCTGCCACCGTGGTCGCCGACTCGTTTGGCTGCATGCGCCGTGCAGTTTTACAAGATCGAGTCAAAGCCACTAGCGAAGCATCTGCGCCCTTGGTATACGGAACAATTCTTCATGAGATTTTCCAGGACGCTTTACTCGCGAATAAATGGGATCTTCGTTTCCTTGCTCAGTTGATTGAGAAGATCACCGAGAAGCACGTCGAAGAGCTATACACCATCAAGGTCGGCCTGCCTAGTGCACGCGAGCACCTGCAATCCAAAATGATGGAACTCAGCTACTGGGCCAAGTCGTTTGTTTCCTCGCAACCCAATGTAAGCACGCTCTCTGCCGAGCAAACACTTTTGCTGACGCGTAGTAGAATGATGCTGTTGTGGAGGATCGAAATGGCAAAAAGGCCACCATGGCTGTTACGAAACTGCTCGACGTCGAAGAGCATGTGTGGTCGCCAATGTACGGTCTCAAAGGCAATATTGATGCCACCGTTGAGGTGAACATGACGGATGGCAAACAATCACGAACATTAACAGTCCCATTCGAGGTCAAAACGGGTCGAAATGCTAGCAGCAGCCACATGGCACAGACCGCGCTCTATACCCTGCTACTATCGGATCGTTATGATATCGATATTGCCTACGGAGTACTATACTACATGGAGACCTCAAAGACTATGCGAATCCCTGCCGTTCGACATGAACTTCGCCACATGATCATGCAGAGGAACCAGCTCGCCGGCTACATTCGCGAACGAAGTGTTCAGTTGCCCCCGATGCTGAAGAGCAAGCACATGTGCGGACGATGCTACGCCAAGCCATCCTGTTTTATATATCATCGCCTGGCAGACAATGGCGACGGCAAATCCAGCGGAATGGACGAAAAGTTTGACGAGCTTGTGAAGCACCTCACCCCACGTCATCAAGAGTTTTTTGTCAAATGGGAGAATTTACTCACAATGGAAGAGAAAGAAAGCCAAAAGACGAAACGAGAATTATGGACAATGACTAGCAATGAGCGGGAAAAGAAGTCGCGATGCTTTGCTGATGTCATCATCGAAGAGGGCACTACTTCGGTAGACTCCAACACGCCACGTATCAATCGTTTTCACTACACCTTTGTCAAAAAAAGTTTCGACGCCGGTTTCTCCTTTTTAGAATCCGAGATTGCTGTTGGCGAGCCGATTGTGGTCTCTGACGAGGAGGGCCACTTCGCCTTGGCAATAGGCTACGTCACAGCGGCGCGCAAGCAAAGAATCAGCGTCGCCGTTGACAGGAGACTACACAACAGTCGGATCCGGCAGCCCGGGTTTGATGAACTTGATAATCAAGTTTTCGCCAGCATCATGGAAGTCGCCCCAGAAGGCGCTTCTGCCGAACAGAGCCAAGGGCGAATCAAAGAGGCACCAATTCGATATCGCTTGGATAAAGACGAGTTCAGCAACGGCATGGCTACCGTGAGAAATAATATTGTACAGATCATGAGCAATCAATTTCCCGAAGCACGACGCATCAGAGAGCTCATCGTCGACCTGAAAGCGCCTCGGTCCAAGTACATTCCCACACAGTACACCATCTCCTCACAAGAAAGCTTAAATGTCGACCAGAAGAGAGCGATTGAAAAGGTCATGAGCGCCCAGGACTATGCACTGGTCTTGGGTATGCCAGGAACAGGAAAGACTACTACCATTGCGCACATTATTCGAGCTCTCACTTCGCAAGGCAAAAGTGTTCTTCTTACATCGCACACACACACTGCGGTAGACAACATTTTGTTGAAGCTCAAATCTGACAAGATGAAGATTCTGCGACTGGGAGCACCAGCCAAGGTTCACCCTGAAGTGCAAGAATTTGCAACTCTTGCGGGTCAGCCCATGAAAACTTTTGAAGAGATCAAGGAGGCTTGGCATGGTACACCAATTGTCGCAACGACTTGCTTGGGCATCAATCATCCTGTTTTCCAAGAGCGTGCCTTTGATTACTGTATTGTCGACGAAGCTTCTCAGATTACTCTGCCAATTTGTGCAGGACCGATTCGCATGGCAAAGACTTTTGTGCTTGTTGGAGACCACAATCAACTCCCGCCCGTTGTCAAGAATGAAGCAGCACGTCAAGGTGGTCTCGATGTGAGCTTGTTCAAACTGCTTTCAGACAGCCATCCTGATTCCGTCGTCAACCTTGCGCATCAATACCGAATGTGTGAAGACATTATGACGCTGAGCAACACTCTAATCTACGATGGCAAGCTTGTTTGTGGCACGGAGCAGCTGCGAAAGCAGAAGCTTCGTGTGCCGAACATGAGGGCCCTCACGCAGCGGCATCACAACGCTTCGACCGTGCTGCTTCCTGGAACACCTCGATCGTTCTGCAAAGGCCCCGCACCCTCCCAATGCTGGCTGTATGATCTTTTGGAAGGTGAAGCTCGCGTTCGTTTCGTCAATACGGACACTATCAAGCCGATTGTCCGCGAAGAGGCGCATGGAAAACGCATCGTCAACTCGGCAGAGATTCGCATTGTATCTCAACTAGTTGAGAGTCTCTTGACTGTTGGTATTCCGGCGAGCGAAGTCGGCGTCATGACGCACTACAGATCGCAGCTGTTTCTACTGAAAGACAAACTAAAAGGTTACCCTGGCGTCGAGATGCACACAACGGATCGCTTTCAGGGCCGGGACAAAGAGGTCATTGTGCTGAGCCTGGTGCGCAGCAACGACGCATGCAACATTGGTGAACTGCTTCGCGACTGGAGGCGAATCAATGTTGCCTTTACCCGCGCTAAAACCAAGCTTCTGGTGATCGGAAGCAAGAGCACCTTGAGCGGCAGCAATGTCAACAACAAGGAGAACATGCTTAGCCGTTTTGTGTCTCTGATGGAGGAGCGGGACTGGACATACAATTTGCCTGCCGATGCCCTCGACTGCCACTATTTTGAAGAGCTCGGCACGCAAGCGACCAGTACGAGCGGTACGCAAGCCGTATCGCCACACAGCCACAAGAAGAAGCCTCTCGGTCCAAAGAGGCCTCTGACGGTGGCACCTGGAAAAGAAAACCGGCGGCCATCGCCCAGAAAAGCGCGCATTGGTGAGAGAGCGCTACTCAAGGATAAGCTGATTACGAGGGATATCCTCAATGAAATGACGAATGGGGCATATTAGAGCATAAATACCGGTGTTGAATGATTTTTTAGTGTTTGTTGTGCCTTTTACTCTTGTCTTTGGCACATGGCCGTTTTTTGTGAGAAGTGGGAATCAGCGCAAGTATTGGAGTAATCAATTTTGGGCATGTATATTTTGTTTTCTCGGGGCATTATTTGGAATATCAGACTTGATAGGGTATCAACTGCAAAAGAGACAGGACATTCATTTCTTCCAAACCACTACCGCGATAACTACCCATGTACTTGCCCGTATAAGTTGCCAGAGTGGCTGAAAGTTGCTGACTTGACCCCCTTCTGTGCACCATAGGAAATTATCATGGTCCTGCTGTCGCTTCTAGTTGACCACAAGGCGCTTATCCCTGTTGACTCTACGACAACTGCTGGATCGCAGGTGTGGTCCATCTTTTGACGGTTGTTCTTCTCGGACCTGTTGCCTTGCTTGCCAGCGTACATGTGAGCCCTGATTACCACTGTGCGTTGTCGAGCAGCGAGCGTAGCAGGTCTGAGTGCAGCGACTGCCAGACGATGGCCTACAGCTACAATGACTGCTACGACCATGATGTCAGCAGAGACAAGCGTCCTGGTAGAGTGAAAAAGAAAACCGGCAGCGGGACCAGGATCTACAATTATGATGTTGAGTGGTCTTCGTCAGATGTTGAATTGGTCATCGAATCTTGTGTCCGCCGTCAGCAAGTTGACAAGTACACTCGAGGAAGACTCCTTACCCTTGCTCGCCTACAATGAGCTTTGTGTACTTTTCCATCTCCTCGAGCTGCACGATGCAGCCCGTCAGGCTTTGGTTGTACGAGAAGCGGTAAATATCGCTCCACTTGCGGTGCGTGTTGACCTCGCGCAGCGCCGCGCTGCCGTCCTCGTTGCAGTCTTGCGCCATGAGCTCCGCCTCGACCTTGTCCGACTGCACTAGCAGCGCTTTGCGCGCAGACGCCGCGCTGGGTAGGTACCGGGGCACCTTGCGGTGCGCGCGCAGGGCGCCAGCAAGGATGTACAGGTTGGCGAGGACCGTGGCGACGGCGTCGCGGCGGTGCGGCAGCAGGCGCTCGGCGGCGGCGGGGCTGTCGCGGATGGTGCCCGTGTTGTAAAAGAGGGCCGACTGGCGCACGGCGATGAGGTGCTCGAGGAAGCGCTCGCAGGCCTCGGCGAGGGCGGCCCATGGGAGGGGTTCAAAGGGCGCGCGTAGGCGCAGCTCGTGGCGCGTCAGCACCAGCAGCTGGCGGATGCGGACGAGACCCTCGCGGAGGCGACCCTCGAGGAGCTCGGACCGCTCGACGTCGAGCGCGGTGGGTGCGTGGCCGGCTTCAAAGTAGACGTAGGTGGCGACGCTGCTGCGGTAGGTGACGCTCAGGAAGAAGAGAAACGAGGAGAGCGCGGCGCGCAGCTCGTGGCGGGCGACAAACGGCCAGAGCAGCCAGTTGGCGAGGATGGGCGTGGCGGTGCCGACAAAGAAGATGAGGCCCTTGCAGGCGGTGAAGACGGCTGGGCTCGTCTCGCGAAAGTCATCAAGGAGTCCGAGCGAGACAACCGTAAAGGAGAGGCTGCCGACGAGCCCGGAGCGCGGGTGGGCGCTGAGCGTGTAGCGGTACAGCATGGGAATCATGTAGAGGGCGGCAAAGACGGCCATGACGTAGGGGTTGCCGCGGCCGGCGGCGTAGCCGGCGCCCGCCCAGACGGCGCCGAGGACGGCCAGGCAGGACCTGTTGAGCAGGTCCTGCAGGTTGCCGCCGACGCGCGGGTGCATAACGACCCAGCTCATGGCGACGGCCCACCAGGCTTCATAGCGATCCCACCACCACTTGCTCTGGTCGACATACGAGGGCACCGCGAGGAGAGACACGACAAGACACGCCTTGAGCGCGTATTTGCTCTCGTATCCTTGTAGCCGGTACAGGCCGCGCCAGATCCGATACCTGACCTTTGTCTTGCTCTGTGCTTTTCCGTCGTCATTCACAGTTCGCGTGCCTGTCGTGTTGGACATTTCGGGCTTGAGGTGGACATTCCCTTCATCATCATCTGTGCGTACGGTGGGCCTGTACACACGAGACTTGATCTTATCCAAGAGTCTCGCAATGTCGCCAAAGGTCACCTCGTAAGACCCAGCCACGACGCCGCCCCTGTCGTGGCGAATTTGAGCATTTGTCCGGTAGACGGCCTTGAACAACGGGTAGGATGGGAGGCGTACGCGTGGCCGGCTGGGCACGCTCTGCATCTCGCTCACGTGGTCGAGGAGACGCTGCACGGTGGCGGCGGCCTCGCGGACGTGTCGTGCAAAGACAAACAGCTGCACGGTTTCGGAATCATGGACCGCGGAATCGGGGAGGCCTCCCGACTGCAGGAGGGACGACTCGAGCTTGTCAAAGTCTGCGATGGTCTGGATGACGCCGGCTTTCAGGCCCGAAATGTCGGATGAGATGTCTGTGAACGGGCCGATGGAGTCTCTGTGGCCAGAAATATCCATCAGCGCGGCATTACATCGGAGAATACTTCCACGCATGCATACAACAAGATCCATTGTCGGTGCTGCTAGAGCCTCCATCACATCTTGCGCATGGCCGCTTTGGCCGCTGTCGCAGTCTTGCTGATCCTTCTCCCTGTCGTCGGCCTTGTTTTTCCATGGTCTAGCGAAGAGGGCAGTCTCAGTGTCCATTGATAGGAGTGCCCGCAACACGGCTTGCATCGAGTTTCGCAGCTCTAGCACGTCCTCGGGCCGAAAACGGGAGATGGTACTGTCAATTACCATGTCGCGATATGCTTCTGATAAGTCCACAAAAGATTTTGAAAGCTGCCTTCGAAGTCTCGGATCCCTTGTGTGAGGGCTTTCTAGAGCCTTTTGCATGAGTTCAAGTGAATGATACAATGTCATGGCAAGTGGCCGAGACCCTGCATCGGGGCAAATCAGAATATTGACGACCAGCGCAATTGCTTGGCCAAGGACAAAGGCCACAGCAAAGCCTCGCAGTTTCGGCCACGAAACTATCGTTCTGTGCGTCTCGGAGAGGGTCGTATAGATTACGGCAATACCTGCAGTCAGGACTGCTTGGTAGAACCTGACAAAGAATGCGCGAACCCAGGCTATGCTGGATACGAACACAACGAGAAACAGTGCCAAAATTCCGCCATATCCAGCACTGGCTGCCAGCGTCGAAGTAGACAAGAGTAGCGCGAGAGCCCCCCATGCTATTCCAAACGCGGTCCCCAAGATGGTGAATACGACGCCATCGAGTTGAGCGCCGACGGTTCGCGCAGGATGGTTGATGATGACGGATACTGCCAGAATGTAGTGCTGATGGCCTAGCCAGTAACGTACTACCGGCACGAGACAAAGGACATATGCGATGAAATAGGCCACGAATGCTTTGAGGAGCTTGATTCCTGTTTGTGTGGTAAAGACGCACCGTACAACGGTTTTCAGCTCGCGCCATTGATTTGGCAAAAAAAGCTTGATTGTGAGAGGATTATGATTGTCAAAGGCAGCTGGCAAGGTATCCTTGAGTGGCTCGAGGCCATCTTTCGAAGGGAGACGCGGTGCTTTGAGAAATATGGCATCAAAGAAGCCATCGCGCACCTCGCGTACGCCATATGTATCGGCACCATGGTCCTCCAACCTGGGCAGTAATCGGTTCAGCTTAAGAATGCTAGTGGTTGAGCTCGTTCGGCTGCGGAGACCAGGTGTGCCGCCGCGAAACCCGGGCCTCTTTCGTTTTAGTGGTGACCCGGATGGGAATTCCCGCGAGCTGTCATGCTCATCCGAGCTTGATGGTATCACAGGGCTGAGCGGGCTAGTTGGGGTCGAGGCGAAGCCATGGCCAGCGCGCCGCTCACTGCTGTCATCTTGACAGCTCGATGATTGCCCAGCCATAGTAACAGTCCTGCGTGCCGGATGAGTCGAATTGATTTAAAATTTAGAGACACAACGCATTGTGATACGTTCATGAGCCACGGCGGCGGTCCTGATTCAGGCTAGTACGGGCAAGCAACGCCTTTGCACGAGCTGAATTGCGGAGCGATCTGTTCGCACATGGATGGATCCCAGACCAGGACATTCTGTGAGAGCTTGAGACGATATTAAGTTTCCTTCATATAATATTGCGGCTTGTTGTTTGACAAATGCACAATTCAGCTCTAACTTGACGTCAGAAAGCAGCGTTCTCATCAAAGAGGCAAAATGTGGGTCAGTGTTAGAAGCCGTGGTATCTGATTGGAACAGAGGGCCACACGTGACTTGAAAGACCCGGTATCTCCCCCAAGGCGCCATCATGATCCAGACGGGTCGAGCATCAAACCAAATTCGCATCTCGAGAGTCCCCAGTCATTGGCGCCGCAAATCGACGTCCCGGATCGCCAGCGACGCCGAACCACTCCATTTTCGAATCACAGACCATCACGATGGCCATTCTCCGTCACTCGATAGCGCCGCTCCGCGCGGTGCGATGCGCCCGCCAGCCCGCCACCGCCATGCGCAGCTTCGCTGTCAGCGCCAACCGCCGCGGCGGCGGCCACGGCAACGAGTCCCAGTTCGAGCCTCCCAGCGGCTGGCTCTGGGGCATCAAGCCCGGCGAGAAGCCCGAGCCCGAGGGTTGGGAGTGGCCCATGTACATCTTTGGCGGCAGCCTGGTCGTAGCCGGCGTGGCCCTTGCCTTTAAGCCCGACACGAGGTGAGTTTTTCACGAGGGGCTCAACCCGAACTCACGCCGCGTGTTGGAGTGCGAGAGTTACAATGACCCTAATCTTGGTACATTTGTACCAATTCTGAGGTCATGTTTCTGACAGGACGGCGCGGTGTGGAGGCGTGGCGAACCCTGCGCCATTTTGACCAGACCTGTACAATCGAGGCTAACCGTCTGCGCAGCGTTTCTACCTGGGCCCTTGAGGAGGCTCGCAGAAGATTAGAAGCCGAGGGCATTCTGCCCGACCCCGAGGCGTCTCAGAACAAGAAGTGAGAGTTGTCTTGAGGTATAGAGGGGGGCATGGCATTCAGTTGAGAATAGAGGCTGCTACGGTTCGGAATCGACCTGGACCACGCGCGGCCATGAGCACTGTATATGATTTCAAGCTTCTTGTTTTTCTTTTGTGTCACAGAGACCTAAATTTCATCAATTGTTTCAGATAGAATCATGATTTTTGTTTCTCACAGATTGGCCCGCACTCTTTCCACCTACATACGTATCTGGAACAGTCTATCTGTAATTCCAGTCTATTGCCAATAACCAATGTCTATGTACAGCTTTTCTGCTCGGTCATCCCCGCACGCTTACTGAGGAGTAACGTAGCTCCACTCGTGCTCCAAGTCACCATACTGAATCTTCTCGATCCAGTCCTTCATCTTGAGAGCAATCTCACCTGACTCTTCCGTCTCCTTGAGGCCGCAGTTGACCATCTTGCCCTTCCAGGAGATCTTGCGGACGGGGCTGACAATGGCGGCGGTGCCGGCACCAAAGGCCTCGAGAAGACGACCTTCTTGGTCAGCCTCGTACAGCTCCTGCATGGTGTACTTGCGCTCGCTAACCTTCCAGCCGGCGGGGACCAGGTGTTCTCTGGCGAGGCCGAGGATCGAGTCACGGGTGACACCCTCGAGGATGGTGCCGTCAAGAGGCGCGGTGATGAGCTCGTTCTGGCCAGTGGCCTTGTCCTTGATGGCGACAAACATATTCATGGTACCGACCTCGGTGACGTACTCTTCCTCGCCGAACAGCCATAGATTCTGCTGGAAGCCGCGGCTTGCGGCCTCCTGCTGAGGCACGATGCAGGGCGCGTAGTTGGCGCCAAGCTTCTTGTCACCGACACCGCCCGGCCAGGCGCGGACGGCGTAGTCGGTGGCCTCGAGGGACACGGCCTTGAAGCCGGTGGGGTAGTAAGGGCCGACGGGCGAGGCAATGACAAAGAGGAGAGCAGAGCCGGGGGTGCCGACGCCGAGCGTCTTTTGGGTGCCAATCATGGTCGGACGGAGGTAGAGCGAGTAGCCGCGCTGGTCGGGAATGAAGCGCGACTCGAGCTGTGCAAACTTGGAGATGAGCTCAATTAGGCTCGCGGGGTCAAAGGTGGGCAGGGCGATGCGGGCCGAGGACTTGTTGAAGCGCTCCATGTTCTTGTCGGGGCGGAAGAGGCGAACGCGGCCATTCTTGTCCTTGTAAGCCTTCATGCCCTCGAAGCACTCAAAAGCGTAGTGCAGCACGCAAGTGGCGGGGTCCAGGGAGAGATTCTGGTACGGGGTGATCTTGGGCTCCAGCCATCCTTGCTCCTTGTTCCATTCAATGGCGAGCATGTGGTCTATTTGGGCCGTTAGCTGTTGGTCGTGTTTGTGGCGTGCTGGCTGGCCGCTAACCTGTGAACTCCTTGCCAAACACAAGCTCCTCGGGCTTCTGCAGGGCCTTGGGGCTCTGCGTCTTGGTGATGCTCAGCTTGGAGGCGTCGAGACCGGGAAGCTGCGAAGCCTGGCTGTAGAAGCGGCCCATTGGCATCGCTCGCTGCATGCGGGCAGCGCCGAGCAGCGCCGAGCGCATTCTCAGGGCGGACCGCATCGTGGTGTAGATTGTGTCGTTGTGAGGTCGTGCGGGTGACTGATTGTTGGCCAGATTATCTGCATCGACAATAGTGAAGCGATTGACGGGGTGTTCGGCCGGGGCGGGTATGGGGGCTGTGGTCAAGAAATATTCGCGGTGGAGGGTTGACGACGGAGCTCTCGAAACGGCACGATGCGGTACCGGAGCCGGACTGGCAGGGCAGGTTCAGGGCGCGCTCGACTGGGAGCCAGTGATTCACATTTAGCGGCCTGCAGCGCCTGAAGGCCCGCCGCTACCCGCTGGATCCCTATCTCGGCGGGCGGCTGAGCACCCCAGTCTCGGTCTAAGTGCGACATAGGTGCTGAAGGGTCCGATCCTGGAGAGATGAATAATAGGATTTTGACGGTATTGTTACAATTAATCGCTCCGCTCTCGTTTCGAATCTCTTGCGGACTGAAGTACTGGCTCTCGTTGTAGCTATATGTATTGTGTTCTGCTTCTCTGCATGCTCACGGTGGCCATTAATTTCCGTAACAAATGCGGCTGCTTGCGCCACACGTGGCACCAACAACCTGCGCCTCGCCTTGGTGAACAGCCGCAATAGAGTTAGACAGCCCATGCTCAAGCTGTCGCCATTGTCGCAAGTTGAACATCGCATTCCCATGACCACGGCGTGTTTGCCGTAGCGCTGGTGGCCTTTTTGCATCTGAAATTTCGTATGCACCCAGTCGTTTGTCGAGTTTTTATCCTGCGTCCCAGTCTAGCCAACGACCGTGCGAGGCTCTCCCCTGAGTGAGGCTCGTGATTGCGACCCGAACCGACATGCTGTGATACTCTACCCAGTCAGCTCCCCAGAAAAGCACACGACACAATGTTTTCGAACGCGCTGAAGTCAATCTCTGCGACCAACATTACCGGCAACTATACAATCTCTCCCAACGCGACATCAACGGCTGGCCCGTGGCGAATCTACGATGCCAAGCAGAAGTCGACCGGTAAACCTTACAGCGTCTTTGTCTTTGACAAGAAATCGCTCGATGCCCACGGTAGCTCTCTAGGTCGATCCAGTGCTACGTCGTTCAAGAAGACAGTCGAAGAGGTTGTGGAGCGATTGAAGAAGGAGGCCTCGAGTCTGGCCAAGCTGCGACATCCCAACATCCTCGAGCTCGTCGAGCCCGTGGAGGAGACGAGAGGCGGCGGCTTGCAGTTCGTGACGGAGCCTGTCACGGCGTCGTTAGCTAGCCTGCTGCAAGAAAAAGATGAACAAGAACGATCCGGTGGCCCGGGTGGTCGCTCGAGCCGCTACGTAACCGAAGACTCGGACGGCGTGCGCCGTCGGAGAGAGCTCGAGATTGATGAGCTCGAGATACAAAAAGGTCTCTTGCAAATCAGTAAGGCGCTGGAATTCTTTCACGAAAATGCTGGGCTTGTCCACGGCAATCTCACACCCGATGCCATTCTTGTCAACTCAAAGGTAGGGAACTCGACCTGGCCCTCTAACAGCAAAGCTAACACTCGACAGTCCGATTGGAAAATAAGCGGTCTGTCCTTCTGCAGCCCGGCCGACGGCTCCAATAAGCCAACATCGATACAGGGCATCAGCCTCCACGAGGTCCTCAACCTCGATCCTCGGCTGCCCAAATACGTCCAACTCAATCTCGATTACACATCTCCCGACTTCGTCATGGACAATAACCTGACATCCTCCGCCGACATGTTCTCTCTGGGCCTCTTGGCCGTGGCCCTGTACAACTCCCCACACCGATCGCCTCTCGAGAGTCATGGCAGCATTTCCACATACAAACGCCTCTTTTCATCTTCATCGACCGTTCCATCCGGGTCCAACGGCTTCCTCAGTTCTCGGCCGCTGCCAAAGGAGCTCGCCAACCACGTCCTGCTGCGCCTCATCACACGGCGACCTGCGCAGCGGATGACGGCACGTGAGTTTCAAGAGAGCGAATACTTTGACAATATCCTCGTGTCGACGATCCGATTTCTGGATTCCTTTCCGGCCAAGACATCGAATGAAAAGTCTCAGTTCCTGCGCGGTCTGAACAAAGTACTGCCCTCGTTTCCCAAGTCGGTCATGGAGAAGAAGATTCTCCCAGCTCTTCTGGATGAGCTAAAAGATAAAGACCTACTGTCCTTGATTCTTCAAAATGTCTTTAAAATTGTCGACCTCCTCCCCTCAGCCCGCCGAGCTTTTAGCGAGCGTGTCCGTCCAGCCCTCAAGGTAATCTTTGTCACAAACGCAAAGCAAACACAAGAAAAGGATACCGTCCGCGATACCGGTCTCATGGTATTCCTCGAAAATCTGGCTTCTGCATCCAACAACTGCAATGGCAAAGAGTTCAAAGATGGTTAGTACAAAATGACTCCTCAAATGACGGCCGCTAATCAGTCGAGCTAGATATTCTGCCTGTTGTCGTAGCGGCGATTGAATGCCCTACACCGTCGATTGTTGACGCAGCTCTGCGCAGTCTCCCCGTTGTCCTGCCTGCCCTCGACTTTAGCACCATCAGAAACGAGCTGTTTCCTATCGTCGCCGCCGTTTTCAGCAAGACCAACAGCCTGGCGATCAAAGTCCGTGGTCTGCAGTCATTCGTCATTCTCTGCGGCGGCTCCAACGACGGTTCTACCGGTGATGACGGTCTCAGCGGCCTCACGCAGGAAAAAAAGAAGACATCTTCGTCCACGGCGCTGGACAAGTATACCATGCAGGAAAAGATTGTGCCGCTCATCAAGGTCATCAAGACCAAGGAGCCCGCGGTCATGATGGCATCCCTCAATGTGCTAGGCATTGTTGGCGACGTGGCCGACGCCGACTTTGTGGCCATGGACATTCTGCCCATTCTGTGGAGCATGAGCCTCGGCCCGCTGCTTGACCTCAAGCAGTTTCAAGCTTTCATGTCGCTCATCAAGACGCTTTCGCGCCGCGTTGAAGATGAGCAGACGCGCAAGCTGCAGGAGCTCGCCGGCACATCCAACGGGGCCACTGCAGCGCCCAACGAGGACTTTCTCGCTTTTGGCGGCGTCACCGGCACCGCGTTTGACAGCGCCGCCAACGGGGCCACGGCTGATGACTTTGAGGCTCTTGTCAAGGGCAAGGCCAGCACCAGCAGCCCGAACCCCGGCAGCAACGGCTTCGGAAGCTGGGACGCACCCCAGGCCAACCCGGTCGCTGCCGCCACCAAATCCCCCGTCAGCCCGCAAGCACCCGCCTTTGCCTGGTCGACGCAGACACCCGTCAGCCCTGCTGTATCGGCGAGCCGGTCGTCCTTTTCGCAACAGCAGCAGGCCAGCTTCCGCACCGTGACACCGGACCTTGCGCGGTTCGAGCCGATGGCGCCATCCTCGACACAGTACAGCCAACCACTACAGCCCTCATCGTCTGGCTTTGCCCAACCCGCCAGCACAACAACAACACATTCCACGTCCTCTTCTCTAAACTGGGGCGCCGCGGCGGCAGTCACGCCTAATCCTTGGTCCTCACCATCCAGCGGTCCCAGCACGCCCAACTACAGTGGCATGGGCGCGGGCATCCGTACCAGCAGCAGCATGGTGTCGTCCATGGCCAGCATCTCCATGGGCGGAAACCAGTCGCAGCGGCCGTCGCTGCCAAACCAGTCAAGTTCATTTTCGCTGCCGCCGCCACCGGGGGCCGGGGCGAGCAAACCCGCTGCGTTTGGGGGCGTGCAACCGAGCAGTGCGTCGGCGTGGGCGAATAGCGGCAGTGGGAATGCAATGGGTGGCATGATGGCGCAGCAGCAGAGGACGATGAGCGGGAGTGGTAACACGACGAGTAGCGGTCTGAATGCGAATGCTCGTGCGACGGGGCAGTCAAAGAGCGGGCTGGACAAGTATCAAAGCCTGATATAGATGATAAATAGGGGTCAATAAATACACTTGGACCACGACATTATAATCCTGAGAACAGTATTCAAAAAAAAATGTTTGCATGTGCACAGTTTCAAGGCGACATGGTAGTCATACTTGCATGCCACGGTGTTTGTAGCTTCAAGATGGCATTCACCATGCACGTGCACAGTTTGATGAAGAGAAGGAAGCGACTTTAAAAGAGTGTTGTGATTTCCTTTTATTCTTCATTACAGTGATTTCTACATACGTGAGGCCCTTTGTTCTGTCAATGTCACGTCCATCACACAACTCGAATCAGTCGGTCGGTTAGTACTAGTTGTGCATCCGACCCCTTTATTATCCCTCAAACAAAAGACATCCGTGGCAAGGAAAAGAGAAAGGAAAAAGACGATGAGAGATGGCTGTAAATGTATGACAGACAAGATGATGACGGAAAAAGAGAAAAACATGAAACGCTCACACAAGACGAAAATGACCAATGCAAAACCTTGCAAAGCAGAAAAATGTAGCCAACTGCGAAACAAGTGCCGAAGAAATTAGCCCAAAGATGGCGTCACGGGCTTGCCATTTCCGTCATGCTCGACGTCTTGCGTCTCCTTTTCGTCTCTGGCAGCGGTGAGTGGCCGCACCTTGAAAGCGTGCTGGCTCGGGGAGGCGCCCGTCTCGGCGATGACGTCGACGCGCTGGTCCGGGGGCACCATGTCGTGGTCCATGGGCCAGGCGAGGCGGCGGCACAGCTCGGCGACGACGACGTCGCAGTCGCCGAGCAGGTCAATGTCAAAGTTGATGTGGGTGACGGGCTGGCGCGAGACGTAGAGCTGGGGAATGTGCGCGGGCAGCCAGCTGACGATTTCCGAGACGGGCGTGACCTTGAGCGAGGTGCCAATGACGATGACGAGGTCGACCTTGTCGCGGTCATTCTCCGTCAGGCGCCGCGAGAACTCGTCGGGCAGGGCTTCGCCGAAAAAGGTAATGTCGGGCTTCATGACGCCGGTGCCGGGCACGTCGTACGCTGAGGAATGGTGGTCGTCTTGGTCGTCGTCGTCGTCGGAGCTGTCGTCGACGGACCACCGGCGACGCTTCTTGTCGGCGGTGCGTCGACGCTTGGCCGAGGAGGAGGCGCGGCTCGCGGCGGCCGAGGCCTGCTGCTGCTGCTGAGCGGCGCAGCGCGGGCACTTGGGGATGATGCCGGCGCGGACGTCGGGAAAGATGCGCTCGCCGGGGACCTGGTGGCCGCAGCGGACACACGAGGCGGTGCCAAAGGAGCCGTGGCACTGAATCAGCTTGTCCCGGGGCACACCGGCCTTGACCTCGAGGTTGTCAATGTTTTGCGAGTAGTTGGTGAGGAGCTTGCCGCGCTGGTGCAGCATGGCGATGAACTTGTGCGTGGGCGTGTAGCGCTCCGTGGCGGGGATGATGTCCTTGGCGACCGAGTAGAAGATGGACGGGTCCTCCTTGAAGACGTCAATGTCAAAGACCTCTTGCGGGTCGTTGAGGCCGAGGTGGGCGAGCTTGGAGTAGAGGCCGGTGCCCTGGGAGCGGAAGTCGGGGATGCCGAGCGACGTGGAGATGCCGGCGCCGGTGATGAGGATAATGTTGGAGCTGCGGGCAATGAGGTCGACGGCGTCGTCGACGCTGTTGTAGCGCGCAATCTTGGCGCGCTTGGAGAGCTCGCGGGTAATGGCCAGCGAGAGCAGGCTGTAGTAGGACTCGTCGGGCTCGCCCTCGAGAAAGGCGGGCGGCTTGATGGCAAAGGCCGAGAGCAGCTTCTTGGCCGTGTAGCGGCCGGCGTCGACGGTCCGCTGGCAAAAGACGGCGGGGCCCTGCTCGCGAAGCTCACGGCGGAGGCGGCTGGCCTCGTCGGGCGTGCAAGTGTCGCTGTTGTCTACAAGGGGGTGGTGGTTTCGGTCAGCGGGGGGTCAACTGGTCAGAGAGGCAGAGGAGGCAGAGGCAGGAGAGGCAGGAGAGGCAGGAGAGGCAGGAGAGGCAGAAGAGGCAGAAGAGGCAGAAGAGGCAGAAGAGGCAGAAGAGGCAGAAGAGGCAGAAGAGGCAGAAGAGGCAGAAAAGCGTGGTGACCAGATGCGTGAGGTTTGCACATCTGCACATCTCGCACCGCAGGTAAACACAAACACAGGATAAAAACACTCAAGGTTGACAAGGGAAAACTCACTACTAGATGTGGATGAGGAAGCTGAGCTCTCCTGGGCAATGGCCTCAAAGGTGTCTTCAAAGAGCGAGTCCGTCTCCCACGAGTCGCGCACGTCGGCCACGCGTTCTTCCAGGTCGGCGAGCGACACTTCAATGGCCGCGTCCTTGAGTTGGGCTGCCGTCGGCGCAGCGGGCAGCCTCTCGAGCACGTCGGCATGTGCTCTGCGACGCGGCGGCTTGACGCTCCTCGCGGCGCCACGCTTGGTGCTGCTCATGAGAGCTGAGAAGCTAAAGTCTTGTACGTCTGGGACGGGCGGCTGACGTTGGCAGCGTCGGCCAGGAGCGGTCGTTTACCGAGAGATTGCTGTGGATGAAGAGGGTGCAAAAAATGGCCCGAGTGGTGCGCAGATCTGCAGTTTTTTTGGGTTGTTGTATGAGATTGTGGTTGAGTGAGCACAAAAGACCAAAAAAAAAAAAGGTCAAAGACGATGCGTGTGTTGGGTATAGAGTTTTTGTGTGCAATGGTTGATAAAAGTGGCCAGCCAGGTGAAGAAGGGATGAGACGACTCGGGCTAACAAGCGCCAGTGTACAACTGTGCACCCGGTAGGCGACAAACAGAAGCCAAGGTTCCGTCAAAGAAGGACGAGGAGACGGCGACTCGAGGCTTTTCCAATGTCTTGATCCTTTTGCCAGGAATAACTGGGATACCGGGCGGGAAAGAGATGAAGAACGTGGGTTGGTATCGGGCAGGAGAGAGGCGGGCTGAAGGAAGAGTTGCCGGGGTCTGAATGAGTAATGACAAGTGCCTGCGCGCGTGGCTCAGGATGGCTTGCTTGGCTTGTTCAACTGGCTCTTGTGTCTTGTGGGAGAGGAAGAGTCGAGGCTGCGTTTGGTCAACGGCTTCGTTGTTGTGTGGGAGAGCCAGGCCGCCTCAACCAACCTCGCATCAGAGAGAAATTGGACGAGTCGGGGTATCTATCGTATTATGTAGCCAGCTAAGTGTTGGTATTTGTCTCACCAGGGGGTGGATGGGCCAGGTCATCAGCCCGTTATGCGTCGTCTTGTGTTTTTGCCTTGTTCTGTGGCAAACAAAAATGTCAGATGGGAAAAAGGCGGAGAGAGGGAAAGCAGCGAGATGAGAGGTGCGGACAGGACAGAGAGGCACGGGTTACTTTTTTGGGCTCTGGCCTGAGTGTGTTACGCTGCTTTGCCCGTCGACTTGGCAATCTTCACTCGCCAACTTGGCTAGATGAATGCAATGTGATGATGTGCCAGCCTAAATTCTAGCGGCCCGTGTTTGTAACCCTCTTCTCTTTGCCAGCCGGTGTCCAACGCTCTTGTAGCCGTTTGATTTTTCGCAAGTCGGTGACAAAGGCTCCGAGGGGTCAAAATGTCGTTTGCTTCTCTTTTTTTTTCTTGTGCTAGGCGGGCGGCTATGCCCGTTGACAATTGAGCCCGTTTCTTGCGCGGGCAGACCAAGAAGGAATCCCCGCCGCCCTCCAAGACCGCAATGGGGGGGTATCGCGGAAATGCGTCGTCTGATAAAAATACCAACGGTTCTAGAGAGAGAGAGAAAATGTATCTGCCGAGAAGAAGCAACTAAAATGGGTAGACTGCTCGCGAGAACATGCTGTGGCAGCATGCGAGGTGCAAACGGCAACAAGAACAGGGCAGCGGTGCAACATTTGTAAAGAAAACAAGACACGAGCCAGAGTCGGAGCCAGAGGCAGAATCGCCGCCGCCCCTCATTACACTTGCAGGTGGTGGCGGCCCGGTCTAGACTGGCTCATTAGGCCACCATGACCGCTTCATCAGGCGTCAGCATAATAACCTTTGCTTCGGCACCGCCTGTAATCTACATTCATCCTTGTTTCTTCAACATGTTCATCATGCACCAGAAAGATCCGCGCCCACTTGAACGGTAGCACCCTAACCACATCACGCCCACATCTCCTCCTGCAGTGCGTGAGACCTCGCATCGTCATGACTTCAATGGCAGTTGATCTGGTCCCATCTCTCATTCACCTCCTGCTTGGCTCGAAATCTCCCATCCGGAGTTGCATCCACAACTCTCCCCGTTGCAACCATACCAAAACGTCCGCCCTCACGGCCATGCTGTCGACGACGACTCGGCCGAGACTGTATCCAGCGCACAAAGAAAGGGGGAAAATGCACTCCTTGCTCTTTTTCAAGTACATGTACGATCCACGGTATATTCATGGTTACCACGACGTGAATACGCTGTATCCTTTTGTTCCTCAACATCCTCACTAAACCGTCAACACCCATGCAACGCTCACAACTCGACACTTGTAAACTACTGCCACTACGTTGGAACAATTCGTTTCGTCAATCAACTCAACACAAGACATGGCCATAGTTGAAACCCAAAAGCCTGGGCTCACTTTTCGCGCAGGCTGCCGTCCACCACCGCCCCAGTCGGTACGCCCTCACATCATACATCATGCCCCTGCCACGGTTAATCCCCCCATAAACCCCCCATCACACAACCTGTGCACCAACCCACCTTGCACACAACATCACCCCATCACCAGCACGCGCCCCCGAGCGTCTTTCCAAGGGCAGTACCATGTGTTGAGTTGTAACCTTGCCTGCGAGCAGCATCAACGTCCTGAACGGACGAATAGCATCCGCGCCGGTTGCTACGCCGCGGCAAGGCGTGAGGAGGCCAACCAACTTGGGCCGCACACTGATGAGCAAGCGTGGCTACGTGATGTGCCAAACTGATGTCGCCACAGTTCTTCTTAGTAAAACAAGAGCCGCTGCAGGACGAGCCGCAACACCAGGCGGCCGATGTGTCGTTTGCCGCCCCCCCCCCCCCCATATGGCTCAAGGACGACGTGGAGAGAGTTTGGTGGTGCTGGTGGCTCTCGAATCCTCCTCTCGAGATTATATGCTGCTGTATCCTGCCCGTGCAAGCCCAACGCCTAAAGAAGAGGTATACCAGCAGCCGTTGGGCGGATACAAACAAGCTGGCATCCATCGACATCGGATAATGCCTTGCCAACATGCCATGTGCACGGCTCGTCTGCGTTTCCGTAATCAGGGTTGTTGGATCTCACAACCCACGGTTGTATTTCAACCTTGTCCAACTACTAGAAAATGAACAAGTCTCTCCTCTTCCATCCGACAGATCCGCCGGTCCGGTCAAGACGGGCATCAACAAAGGCATCAAGACGTAACAAGTACGTTTTTGCTTCCACACAAATAGATGTACGTGCTCTTCTTGCCGTTTGTCCGTCACCAACTGCCTCGAGACGAGACGTTCTTGGCTGTCTCACCAAACAGTACTCATCTTTTCTCTACAACTTGCCAGGCAGCCCAACATCAATTTGAGCACAGGAACCTCCCGTCAACCAAGGAATCACATTTGCAGGTGCGCTCATTCCTTTTCGGATGCGGCATTGTGTGTGGCATTGTCTTTTTTTAAAAAAAAATCGCGCATAGTTAGATACACAAATATTGGAAAAAAAGACTGTTGATGCTGAGCTTTTCCAACAAGTCTATTTTTACTACCTAGTCAGCATGAAAAATAATGCCCTCCAAAAACAAAGTAAACGACTGTGAGCCGACAACAAGTATGATACAAACGCCTTGATTCTCCGGTTTTATTTCCCATTATTACCCCTCTTTAGTCCTTGTTTGTTTCATTATTCGCGTTGGCTTCCGCCTCCTCTCGCTCGTCGACGGATGGTCTGCCCATCGGCTGCCATCCTGCGGCGACACCAGCAGCCACGATGCCCGCCATGACAGTGGGGGCACCCAGTGCCGAGTTCGACCGCGATCTGTTAGACCTCGATCTGTTTCTCGAATCTGGAGTCGCGGGGTACGGGAAGCTGTCTTCGCGCACAGGTGTCTGCGGTGCATTTACCGAGTTGGAGCGCGAATGTGAGGGGCTGCGCGAACGGATGAGCATCTCCTTGGGGTGCTGCATGGCGAATCTGAGATTGTTAAGGCGTCCGCCCTTCATGCGACGGATAAAGTTGAGCTCGTCCCGCACATCAGCCAAGGGCTCCGGGTACATTTCCATCTCTTCGTCGGAAATGGTCACGCCAGGAATCTTGTTGGAGCGGTTCTTGAGGAAATTCGGTACCAGGGCCACACACAGAGAGTCGGGAATCAGGCGGATAATGACGCCAACAGGTATCGAAATGAGGCCGAGAACAATGGCAATGGCCCACATTGTGGGCGACTGGTAATCCGCGATCTGGAACGCTGCACCGCCAAAGAAGATGATGATGACTTGGCCGCCGCACATTATGGCACTGATGCCAATGAAGAACCAATTCTTTGTCAGACCCTCAAAAATGTTGAAATTGTTATCCAGGCGACGGTTATTCCACTGGTTAAAAATTTGCATCCACACAAACGTGTTGAACACAAGAGTAGCTTGTTGGTCCAGGGGAGGCACGTCGTCGGGCCCGGGCAGTGGGAGGATGCCCTTGGGGCTTCCATAGTACAGCAAAAAGGTAATGACAAGCTGATAGATGGCCTGTCCAATGATCATCTTCCACATGGTGACAGAGATGATGGACGAACCCTTGCGTTCAGGCTTGCGGTCGAGGACGCTCTCCTGAGGTGGATCAGTGGCCAGAGCCAGGGCAGCAAGCGTATCCATGATGAGGTTGACCCAGAGCAGTTGCACAGCCGTCAGCACAGACTTTCCCGTGGAGCTGGAGACGGCCGAGACAAAGGTAAGAACGACGGCAGTAATGTTGACAGTGAGCTGAAACTGCAGGAAGCGCTTCACAGCATCATTGACAGCGCGACCCCATTTGAGGGCCTTGACAATACTCGTAAAGTTGTCATCCATTAGAATGATAGCAGAGGCCTCCTTGGCGACCTCGGTTCCCGCGATGCCCATAGAGAAACCAACGTCGGCAGTCTTGAGAGCTGGCGCGTCATTGGTACCGTCACCGGTAACAGCAACAGTCTCGCCTCTTTCTTTGAGGCGTTTCACGAGAATCCGCTTGTCCTCAGGACTCGATCTGGCAAGCACGTGAAGTTTAGGAATGATCTCGGTCTGCTGCTGCTTGCTGAGATTGCGAAAATCAGGCCCCTCCATTACCAGACTGTTGGGCTGGAGAATACCGCATTCCTTGGCGATGGCTTGAGCCGTCAACTTGTTGTCACCAGTGACCATGCGGACCACTACGCCAGCATGCTGACATTTCTTGACGGCCTCGTAGACACCTTCACGGAGAGGGTCCTGGATACCGACAACACCAAGCAAGGTCATGTCCTGGAAGATGTCTTCAAAGTTAATCTCGTTGCTGTCTCCGCGGCGCGCATTCTTGGGAGGCCAGACATCAAAGTCCCGGTGGCAGAGGCCAATGGTGCGAAGAGATCGGTTGGCGTAGCTTTCGATGACGCGGCTAATGGCTTGAAAATTGCTTCTAGTCAAGCTTGTGACGGAGTCATCCGTGGTGGGGTCACGCAGGGTCGTCTTGCACTGGCGCAAGAGAATCTCCGAGGCACCCTTGACGTATAGTCTGAACTTGCCCTTTGGCAATTGAACAACGATGCCCATGCATTTGCGACCAGAGTCAAAGGGAATCATCTGTACCGTGGTGGCACTTTCGCGGATCTCGGCAACCGGGCCCATGCCTAGGAAATCTTTGGCGAAGAGCAGGAGAGCGGATTCAGTCTTTGAGCCAATAAAAGTCATTTCGCCATCGACATCGCCCTCAAAGGCCGTCGAGTTGAGCGCAATAGACTTGAGCAGAAGTTCCTTGATGGGTTCGCTGAGCATGCCGATAAACTGCATGGGGGTTATGTCGGAGCTGGAGTCTTCTTGCGATTCAACAGGCGAGTCCGGGTTGCTGTCATCACGCTGCTTGGCTCCACCGAAGCGGTTGGTAGTACCAATCGTTCCGGAAACAACCTGCATCCTGTTTTGCGTCAAGGTACCAGTCTTGTCGGAACAAATTGTAGTGGCATTGCCCATGACCTCGCATGCCTTGAGATGACGAACCAGGTTTGCATCCTTCAGCATTCGGGTGGTGGCAAATGCAAGTGCCAGAGTGACTGCCAGTGGCAGACCTTCGGGGACGGCGACGACAATAATGGTGACGACAACGATGAAGATGTCGAGGAACTGCTGGCCCTTTTGGGCGGGAGTAACAGAAGGATCGAGACGCGGAAGGCGAACCAGAAATTCGATGAAAAGAACGATAAAGAGGAGCAGACCAGCGGCACCACCGAGCTTAGCGATATAAGTGGCAATAACATTAAGCTTTGCTTGCAGAGGAGTCATTTCGGGATCTTCGTTGAGAGCCATGAGAGTCTTGCCGTATGAGGAGTAGATACCAGTCGAGGTGGCCATGTAGGTGCCAACGCCCTCCATGATGCGAGCGCCAGACTGGATGAAAGGGTCCATCTTCTTGAGACTTTCGTGATTCTCAATCGCGTTGTAGACTTCGTCGCCGGGGCGCTTCGTGATGATGTCAGATTCGCCGGTGGTCTGAGATTCGTCGCACTTGACATTGAAGCCCTCAATCAAAACGCCATCGACGGGAACGAGATCACCGGGCTCGAGATGAATGACCTCTCCAACCATGGCGTCAAAAACGGATATTTCAGTTGTTTTGCCTGCACGAACCACTCTGATGAGACGATCTTGCTTCTTCTTGTTGAGCTTGGCAAACTGGCGTTCCTTGGAGTAATCGTTGAGGGAGCCGACAATGACAACAATAGCAATGGCGACGATGATGGCTACACCTTCGACCCATTCAACTTTGGGCTCGCCTTCTGCGTGCTTCTGCCCAAAGGTCTGGTACAGGCCGACTCCGAGTGAGACGACGGCGGCAATGGACAGCAGGATCAGAACCTTGTCGTTGTAGGTGATCCACATGAGCTGGAGGAGCGATTTACCCTTTTTGACGGGGAGACGGTTGTCGCGAAATACGCGATAGCGGTCAGCAAACTGGTCGTCGGCTTTGCTGGCCTTGCTGGCTCTGCTGGCACGGGTATCGGTTCGCTCCACAGGCGTAAAAGCAGAGCCCTCGGTGTGCTGCTTGACATTTTTGCCGGTAGCAGTAGCTTCTTCAAAGGAGACGTGGCCGGAGAGGCGAGTCTCGTCGGGGCTGAGACCGGCCGTGCGATCGGTGCGAAGTCCCTTTTCGAGGCCGCCGAGGCCGCCGAGCTGGTAGAAAGCCGTGAGGCTCTTGGGGTTGAACATTTTGTTGAGCTGGCCGGGAGCAAAGGCGAAAGGGTTGTTATCGACTTCAAAGTCCTTTTCGGTACCGACATCGGGCTTTAAGCCGGAATCATCCTTCATGATCTTTTCGTTGCTCAGCGATGAGGACTTGTACTTGTCAGTCTGGGTCGAGTTGGAAGCGACTACCGTTGTTTCGCCATATGAATGCACTGATCTGGCGGCGTCTTCAGATTCAAGGGAATTTTGACGAGGGCGAGCGTCACCGGAGGGGACCGAGAGAAAGCCGGCGCCTCGCTCGCCGAAGCCGAGGACAGGGCTAGAGACATTGTGCGGACTCGTAGGCCGACTGTCTCGGCTGTCAAAGGATGTGTCGGTACGGACATCGGGGCGTCCAACGCGGTGCGTGAAAGGACCAGCGGATTCGGCAACCGGGGGGTTGGTTTCGTCGGGCGGCGAAGTGAAAATTTGCGCAGTTTGGCTGTCTTGGCCATGGCCTTGGGTCATCTGGACAGCGCTGGCAGCAGGGCTGACGGCAGTGGTGTCGATTGTGATGGTAGGTCTGCAGCAGGGATCTTGTCAGTAAATGGAAATAATACCGGGCGTACTGCGTCTATTTTATATCAAAACAAAAGTGTAAAAAAAAAAAAGTGCCGCGGGAGGTAGCCCGTGTGGCAAGCCGAGGGTACGCACGCTCTTCGCCTACCAGCGGGCGGTGGTGGTGGCTCATTGTCGCTGGGTTCAGCCATGGTGCAACTATGTTTGGTCGAAAGAGGCTATGCAACTGAGTCGTCGGTTCTGGGTGGCGAGGGTCATTGGTTGAAGGAGAGGAGAGCAGAGAGAAGAAAAATAGAGACGAGCAAGGAACGGAAGCAGTATTGAAACCCTGTCGGGGCGATGTGGGTGAAGAGGCGAGAGGATACCGGCGCGCAGACGTGCTAAACAATCATGATGACCAGAAATCAAGACGAGAGTACAAGACCTGAGGTGGTGGAAAGGCTCGAACAGAGAGGGTGAGCGGGAGGGCGAGTTGAAATGCAAAGCCAAGAAGCCAGAGGCGTAGCTTGATTGCAGTGGAGATGGGCTATGGGAAGGGAAAGCCGGGGGGGCGTGGGCGTGTGTGATGGTGGAGTACAAGGTTGAGGGGCGGCGCTGGTGATGGATCGATGATTGACAAGAAGAAGAGGAAAAAGAGGCTTGCGGCAGAGGCGAAGAGGCAAAGGCCAAGAGGAAGAAACCTTGTGGCACGAGTAAGTTGACTTGTGAATGGTGATGGCAGGATTGTGGTGTGTGCAAGTCTGCTAGGACTGGGCACTGGGCACTGGGCACTGGGCACTGGGCACTGGGGAAGATTGGCCACTGGAAACCTACCTACGTACCAGTACAGTAGGTAGTACAGGAGCAGCAGCCCAGTGCCAGACAGACGCAAAGCCTTGTCCGAGACGGGTTACGTTCCCAGCTTAGCGTGTGGCAGTGCTTCGCCTCGTGCTGACCTGTGATTGGCGGCGGGCGGGCAAGCGGGCCTGTGCATGCCGTTGTGGCCCTGTGGACTGTCTGTAGGCTGTAGGGGCCGGGACAGGACCAGGGCTGGGGAGGAATAAGGTACACGGGCCAGACGGGTAGCGCTCAATCACTGTAGGACAGCACAGTTTCAGTCAAAGGCCTCAGGATACAGTGGTTGGGTGACCGCGCCGCTGTACGCTGCCCCTTGCCCACTGAAATCTGCCCCCAATCACCCACTGATACCCTTCCCGCTCATTTATTTACTGGTGTGAGTAGCTTGTTCTAGCACTCTTGATACAGACATGGGTCGAGCTTCGACAACACTCTCCTCCCAATCTTGTTCTTCATTAATTAAGCTCGGCCCCGTTTTAGTGATGCAGCAGGGAAATTGACCAAAGACCTTCTTTTCTTTTCTTTTTTAAATTTTTTAGCGTCATCATCCAGTCTTTCCAAAGCGTGCCATCGTTGTCATTAGCACGGGCCGGCATCTGCCCACCATCCTGCTGGCTTTTCCTCTACGACAGTGTCGGCCCTGCTTGTTTGCTGCATCTATTGAACATTTCCTCTCCCACATGGCTATCATCGGCACTTTTGTTGCATGCCATGGCCGTTTGCGGGGCTGCTCGTGATTGCACGCCCGAGTTATGCGTAGCGCCGTCATCGAACTGCGGCGGTTTACCGTGCGGGAGTACCTACAAATAGACACAGGGCATCCTTTTCATCCTGCACACCTCTTGAGCCGTTGGAGTTCACAGCATCAAGTACATATACACAGCCCAAGCCCCAATCACCTCACTTTCCGTCACCCCATCTCGAATGTCGTGGCGTCGCACCAAAACAACGTCACTACTGCACTGCCAGCGGTACTCTTGCGCGCTGCATTGCGGCGGCCCAACTTGGAGCAACACGCATGACCACGCTCGATCTGGCATCGCATCTGGGACACGCCACGCTGCCCAAACTTGCTTTTGCTGCAATTTCCCTACTATCAGACATGTTGCCCTTGAGACCATATCATTTCTCGTCTCCCAAAATTTATACCTTGGGTACTCATGGCACGTCGCCCTGGCATCCTGACCTAAACATTGCCCGTCGGCATTCCTCACCACCAAGAAACTCTCGCTGCTCGCTACGCACGGCGATCAACACTGGTATTTAGCGCTCGGCCTGATCCTTCCACAGCATGCTTCTAGCGCTCTCCGCCCTCGTCTGGCATAACAACAACGCCACGGAAAGAGGAAGCTTGGTTGTTGCGAGCTTGCGATTCGATGAGCAGCTTTCTTGCCCAGCAAGGCTCAACTGTCTGGTACCCTGATGGGGTACTGCAGCCGATATCTACACCCTCGGCTAGCTCCAGACCCCAATCCAGACTCACACCAGAGGATTACTTTATCCTATCCAGTATTGGGCCCATACAACGATGCTCACCTGTATACTGCTCTCGAATATCGTGGCCCTCTTGTCTGTAACCACCTGACTAGCACGTAGTGGCAGTGCATCTCCAACCACGTTGTTTCCGCCTGTTGCGTGCGTAGCCTCTCGTATTATTACCAACTCATACGTGCTCGATGCCAGGCTCGGCGGCCTCCCATACATCACATTGAGGCTCCAAGTATGATAACAAACAGTCCGTCCTGGCTCTCGCTAAACAAGATTCAATCGTCGCTGCCGCAAGATTTGACGCTGATGCTTCACTGCGGTCGTTTCGCTCGTTAAAAAAATAAGCTTGGTCCCAGCATCCCCATACGCTCTTGTTGGCACGGGCTTGAAGTATAAGTCGCCTTGACTGGCAGGGGGGCGACTAGAATATTACGTCCACAACGCCATCATTCAGCTTCTCCAATATTGAGGCGAAGCAGCCAAACTATGCCACATGGGAACATTGAAATGGTCAGTGGTTAGCTGGTATCCATGTGTCATGTCGCGGCTTCAAATTGCAGACGATCGCGGACGGAGGCTTTCTCTTGCCAGGTTAGGAAGGTCGCCAATATAGCGTCCGAAGCCACCGACTATCAAAATGAAATGACAGCTCAGGCAGCGGGTATGGGCACTTTGTTTCTGCCAATGTACATCATGTCACTTTTGTTCAAATATCTGGAGGGAGGCAGCCGAGTGCAGCCTCGATAAGCTTCTGCCGTTTTAAGCATATATACTTTGGAAGGCTATGTTCTTTTGTGTGAGCTATTGCCCGTGGTGGAAGTAGGTGCTGATATTTTTCCTCTTATTTTTTTTTTCAATTCCTCCCGGATCGGCCATTTCCTTAACAATACGTTGCCATGTGCCCGTTGTCTTAGCGGGGAGCGCTGGTATTAATCTCCTGCACTGTGGAAGCCAATGTCACTCGAGGCTGCTGAGCCGCAGCCGCTGACCCGTCCAACCCCGCGAGCTGAGCGCCCATCAGCTTCTCAGGCACCAAAAGCAGAATAAATGAGCAGCCAGTGGCTAATCAACCGAGAACAAAAATTTAGCCTTTTTCCGTCTGTGCGCCCAGAGCCCTGTCTTTTTCCCTTTTGCGCGTCTCGACCATGTCCTGTTTGTCGCAGATTTCGATCAAGTGGGCTGGCTCCCTTTTTGTTTGAGAGCGTTTCGGCGTTGGGCTGTGTAGGTAAGGCACTGTGACTGGTACGCGGGATTACGATAAGTACTGTCCCCAACCCTTCCTTTCCTGTTTCTTGTTTTTATTAGGTGATACTGGTCCCATGCTGAAGACTTGGGCCAGGTCGTGTCACTCTGGGCGTGATATCATCCCACGAGCGGGGGTTTACCTGTCGACTGCAGGTTATTGGGTCTTTTGCATCTACACAGCCCCCTCGAGCTAGGGTTGCATCTGCATGTACCACTGTGGTGGTTACCGCTGGGGTGGGTGTGCCGTGTCCAGAGCTGTTAGCTACCGAGTACGACGAAATGGGTTGGCCCATGTTGACATGGTGGCCTATTTTCGCATAATCAACGGTGATCATTAGCCGTTGGCATGTGCATGGCAGGCTGATTGGTGCAAACTCGATTCGTCGCTCGGTACCTACCTACCTACCAGGTAGGTAGCTGGTTCTAGTTGCAGCATTGTGTGAAGCTTTCATAGCGGTGCGTCACTACCCTACACCGTGTATGGGGTTTTTTAATCGCCAAGTCGGACCATTTCTTCAGAGTTGCTTGAGCACGTTTGTTTCTCGTATGGTTTTGAACATTTACGAAGCTCGAGTTCCTGTTTGACTAATTATGCTTCTCGGTCCGCGAGCCTAGCCACCCGCCTCGTGCCTAATCGTGCGTTCGTGTAAGACTGGACACGTGGATTGAATGGCTGTTTCACTGTCCTCAACCCAGACCGGGCTTCTGCCTCCTCGTCAGCGATTCATTCATTCACCGCATGACGTTTACAACATCGACAACTGTGGAAACGCAGCGTCTGACAGAAAGCAAACTACACACAACACCAGCAATTGTGATGCAATCACCGCACTGCATCATCACTTGCCCCAACATATGGTACCGGGCAACAAGATGAAATGCTCAGGGCAAACGCGGCGCCCAAATACCAGGTCCATACTCAATCAACACAAGCAGTAAACCCCCCCTCTCAGCTCCAGCATGGCAAGATCGGTAGAATCGCATTGATGGCCGCCAACACCGCTAATAAATGGAGGAGCTATGGTGGGGTCGGACAGGCGCATATTGACACCCCACCAGATATTTTTTCTTTTGGTGCAGTATCGCGCGACTCACCGCGAAGAACCTTCACTGCATCATTTTTCTTTCCCTCAATCTATTTCTACATCTTCGTCTAGCTCGCTTTTACTCCCTCTACAAGTTATTTTTACACACAAGACATCATGGAAGACGTGACCCAACAACCACAGCAGGAGGACGTTGCTACCTCGAAGCGCATCTACCTTGGTACGAACTTTGGCAAATTAAATGTCCGATACTCCCCACTGACCTACAATATAGGAAACCTTCTGTACTCGGTCAAGCCTGGCACGATCGAAGAGATGCTCCACGAGGGCGGATTCGGCAACTTTGAAAAGATTCACATTTCTGTCGACCCGGTTAGCGGCCGCAACCCAGGCTACTGCTTCGTTGACTTCCCAGACAAGGCCTCGGCCGACCACGCCCTCGAGACGCTCGACGTCTCGATTGGCGGCCGTCCGCTCAAGGTCCGTCCCTGCGAGCCCAAAAAGCCGCGCGCCTCGACGGGCGGTGCTCGCTGGGGCCGTGAGGCCGGCGCCGACTCTGGCTCCTCCTCGCCTGCCCGCACAAACAATACGAGCACGACCACCACCAACAACAGCAGCAGCGGTGGTGGAAGCGGGCAGGGCTTTAACCGCTGGGGCGACTGGAACTCGGGCCGTGACCAGCAGCGCGGCGGCGGCGACAGGCAGGGTCCTGGCGCGGCGCTGAACCACTTTGACGACAACATGCAGGAAGAGGGGCGCAGACTCTTTGTCGGTGGCCTGGGCAAGATGATTGACCAGGAGCACAATCGCGTCGAGATGGAGGCCATCTTTGCAGACTTTAAGCCGTAAGTTTTACACACTAGCCGGATCCATGAAGTCAGTCTGTCCTCTGGAGCCTGTAGTAAACCTGGCAGCCAAAAGTGGACGTGAACGGAAAATAAGAGAGAGCTTGCGATATAAAAAAGAGGAAAAGACGACAAGCTAACAAAACTTCCATAGTGCCGCCATTGGCAAGCGCATCACGGCCCGCCCCGACGAGAGCAAGCCCGCCAACGGCAACCGCAACTTTTGCTTTGTCGACTTTGACACGCGCGAGGAGGCCGAGGCCGCGCGCCTGGCCCTCGACGGTATCGAGCTCAACGGCACCCCCATCACCGTGCGCACCGCCCGCCGCCAGCGCGAGCAGATGCAGCCCAGCAGCTTCCGCCACGACATTCAGCGCAACAGCAGCGGCGGTGCCGAGTCGCCCTCGGCTGGTGCGGCCGACTCGCCGAGCAGAGCGTTTGCCTCGCGGGACTGGCGTCGTCGCGTCGACTGATTGCGAGCATAAATTCAAGTTGGAAAAAAGACGGGAGTGCACGGACAGAGACTAGGGTTGGTTGCAAGCGATGTAAAAAGAAAAGGGGGGGAAAGAGCGGAATCAAAAGGGCATGATCAATATGAATTTCGTGTCTGTTTTTAGCGGCAGATATCATCTTTGGGCTGATGTTTTCTTGTCTTTTTTTTCCATCATCTTTCATCAATGCCATTAATGATGTAATGAAGAACGTACGGGGCGGAGAGGCCGGTAGCGACCCATTTGGGACTGTGGACGGCGGGAAGAATGGAGGAGGGGAGTTTTCTCCTCTCGGTCATGTCGAGAGCATGCTCGGGTGTCTAAACTAGTTATCTCCTTGTTCAACTAGAAATCTTCAAGCAAATCACAGGCACAAGCGCGAGTCCACCCTACTTTGATAGGCCGAGGTAAAACTCACACCGCATCTACACAAGAGCAGTGATTGATTATTACGACACTAGTATATACAATTATGCTTGGGAAAAAAAATGCAACCCGAAATTTACTATTTTTATGCTGTCATTGTTATTCCTTCTTTCTATTTCTATATCTAATCATTCTGTCATTAAATAACAAGACTTGTATGCTCTTTGCGAGTATAATTAATGCGAAATGTACATATAAAACGGGCGCGCGTCAGAATGCAGGCAATCGACGCTCAACCAACATGCCGGCATGCGATATTAAGGGTTTTTCTAGGCGACAACCGCAGCCATCAAGGCCACAGCAGTCATCCAGAACGTGCAAGGCCCGATACTGCCCGCCGCATTCTTTTTCGGCTTCTCCGCTGCGCCCGTCTCCTTGGCTGAGGTCTCGGCGCCGGATCCCACCGTCGTCGTCTGCGCAGCCGCGGCTGAGTGCCGGGCCATGTCGGCCGGCCTGTGCACCATGTACACGGGCTCGGCCCAGGCCCGCAGCTGCGCGTCCTCCTCTCCGCCCAGCCGCACCACGGCGGTGACGGGCTTTGCGGCTGTCGTTGGGGCGCGCGACGACGCCGACCGGGACGCGTCCGGGTCGGTCGTGGTGACGCAGTAGCCAGTAAAGGCCCGGGCTGCAGTCTCTGGAGGGCCGAGACAGTTGCCCCTACCGCCGTTGAAGTTCCTAAACGACGAGGTCAACCAGATGACCCATTGCCATTGTTGCAGAAGAAAAGAAAGAAGAAAAAAAAAAATTCGATGCGGGCCAAGTTCCCAGCATCGGCGGGTGCTGCCGGTTTCTGCAACTCACTCGGGACAGCAAAGAATCAGCGTCTCCTCCTCCTCAAACGGCCAGCCTTGTCGGATAAACTCGTCATTCACGTCTCGGTACGACGTGGGCGTCGCCGAGGCGTAGCTCGCCGCCGTCATCCATCCGGACGGGCAGACCACGCCGGGCGAGTGGTACGTCAGGTAGCTGTACGGGGCGGCGACAAAGTTGGAGTAGCCGGCCGTGGTCTGCGGTGGCGGCACGCAGTCATTGTGCACAATGTATGGCGTCTCGTTGCATCGGACGGGCCCGAGGAGAGTGTCACCGTTGAAGAGGGCCTCTTTGCCGCGCCCGGCGGCGTCGATGCCGGTGCACGTCGCCGGCGGCGTAAAGGTCGTCATGAGCGGACCAAGATTGGTCGCCGTCAGCCCGTACGGATTGTGGGTTGGTGCCGTGAGGACCATGGTAAACGACGCTTTCAAAGAATATTGGTGTGATGAGGAGGAACGAGGGGTGCCGGCCGAGGCCGAGGTTTTATTGGCGTACTAACTACATATTTACCCAAATTTAGGTAATGATGAAAAGAAAAAAGTCATTGTCCCTGCTGGCCAGCCCTGGATCGTGAACCAGAGCCTTGTTTAAAGTGAGCTGAGCGCTGAATGGTCGGGATTAGGACTTAGTTGTAACGAGGCTCGGTAGTAAGGCTTGGCGAACCGGGTCGCCGAATTCACTCTTGGTTGTGCCCACATCACATCAATCGATTGTGAACAGATATTGGTAGCCTAATAATGTGAAGGTTTACATGAACATGCAAATCCGCTTCCACAGCCTTGATGAATATGCTTACTGTCAAAGCATGGTCGTTTCTGAAATAGCTCGGCAGCTCTGATATCATTGCACGTTTTTGAATGTGGATCGAGAGCCAGCTCGTATTACGTTCCCTTTTGATAGATTGAGGCCTAGTATTTCAGTGATACCGAGCCTGCGTATATTGACGACAATATAAAACTTGATAGCACCAAGACAAATGAAGGGCAAGAGGAGCTTGTTTATCCGTCAAGGCGATATCTCAACACTCGTTCCCCTGCATTGTCCCGCACCCCTCCTTTTCAGCAACACTGACGCCAGCATCTTTGTGCATCTTGTTCAATGTCTCTGAAAAATGCCAAATGCTGTGCATTGTCCATGATCAGCACTGCCAAGGCATAGAAAAAGATCACGCTAGGCAGTAGCTTCTCCATGATCTCTTCAACGATGTCGGTGATTGTCGAGCCTTTGTATGTACGTCTATGCATCACACCATCCATGGTGTAAGCAGGGAGAATATAGATTCAAGTTCCGTGATGGAATTGCTCTTCTTGCATTCGGGACGCGCCGTTTGACGCACCATACGTGCAGCATCGCTCGTTTTCCTGGTAATTTGCTCATTGGTGCATTTTTGACTAGTATTTTTATCATCATCATCGCGATGTATATCTATCTGACTTGTTTAAAGCATCTCCAACGATGTTTAGTAAGCAGCGCTCAATGTTTTCAGCATAGGATCAATACAGAAATAAGTTTCGAATCGACTCTACTGCAGTAGTGACTTGACAAGTTCCCACCGTTGTAGAAAACATCAGTGAGCAAGCACCCTGCTCAAAAAGCACATACTGTGATTTGGCACCCAACACACTGTTTGGAGAGGCTCAAGAAGAACACAGTACGTGTCGCGCGACACCGGCCCTGCTCGCGACAGTCCATATGCGGGTTCCAGGACAACTGGACATGTCTCCCGACGCTCTTCTACATCCATATCCAGCAAGCATTAATACGCCATCAATCCTCTAGATGCGAGACTGTGCCAGCTTGTATCATTTATGGCCGTTCTACCATTTTATCCACATGTAAGCTTTGCTCCTCCATCCACGAGCACTGCCTCGTCGTGACATTTCTACGTACACACCCTATCAAGTGCAAGGCTTCTACAACGGCCCTTTTCAAGCCATGGCAATATCGACAGGCACAAACTGCCGCAGAAGTTGTTTGACTTTACTTTCCCAATCCGCACATCCGTACGGCTCTCCCCTCCTCTACCTTTGCACAGCCTCATAACAGCGCAAGTGGAGCAACGGTTGTCCAAACAGCCCTCATTACTAACAGCAACTTCATCTCCACGTCAGATGGGGAAAAAAAGGGCGCAAGGCCAAATTGCCGGTATATACTCTGTAGAAGTGTCATGATCTTTTGCTTGATCCGTGCGGTGTGCTCGTTTCGGGGGATTACATTTCAGTGGCGGCGCTGCCCGAAGAAATACTTTTACCAAAACCGCCACCACGGTGTCACCACACACACACCTTCTCGAAGGGGTATCGTGCCCGTCACTGCTGGCGCCCGGAGGGTTTTGAACGGGCCGTGAATCTACCCCAAACAGTGAGGCTGTGCAGGGAAAAAAAGCAGGAGGCCATTTGTTCGTTCTGCGCCGGGCGTCTTCTAAATGCCGGCAGCCGTGGGATACTGGCATGGCAGCGGGGTGACAGAACAGACCGCCGATACAGTCAATAGAGCTCACTTTTCATGACCGCTGATATTACGCTACAATTAAGATATCTTTTTAGAACTGAGGTCCTAGATGTAAAATAGAGTAAAGAATATTGTAATATTTATTTTACATTTTAAAATAATTATTAGGACCTAAAACTGGCCGCTTCTCCGCGTTGCGCAAGGAATAGTACCGGCGGTCTGTTTTGTCACCCCCTTGCATGGCTCCCGTCCGGGCAGCTCAGCCCGGGGACGCAGCAGCGAAAAAGGCAGACCATGCGGGCGGGCGCAAAAGAGGCCCATCATCTCTCGGCACCGGTATTCCCCATCTGGCCAAGAGATGCTGGCTACGACTCACCGCGTCATGCCATGCGTAAAAGCTTTTGTCATGCAGGCAAGCACTCGGCTCTTCCCCACACGCAAGCAAACATTTAAGCTTGTTCTGCCGAACCACTAGTAAACAGGGCGCGCCCAGTAATTTCAAGAAAGATGCTAGCTTCATATCTTATTGTGCTGGGAAATTGCACATTTTATTAGAGACATATTTTACCAATCTAGAGAGGGACCAGGGTATTCTTCGGAGGCCTCCCAGCAACATCAAAAGCACCCATGCCTGGAGCTGATGGGTGGAGGATTTTCAAATTACACAAAAGAAGGTTTCATTCGCTATCTGTACTTTGTGCTCCGTAATAAAGACAACACCAGTCATTCTGTAGATCCATCACATTGCGAGATTCAGTTGCGACAGTGGGTTCAGACTGCCCCATACCAGCCTTCCCACACCAGCGTCACCAATGTCGTCACCTCACCTCCTCCCCAAGTCGACATCCCGCACGCGCACCATGTCCCCTCGCTCCTCGTCGCCCTGCCGCCGCAGCCTCGCCGCGCCGACGCCAAAGAACGGCGCGACCGCCTCCCGCACCACGCCGCGCCAGAAGCCGGCCACCACCCCCGCCAGGTCGCCGCCCGTCTGCCGAAAGTCGGGAAAGGCATTCACCTCGAGCAGCCACGCGCAGCCCGCGCCGTCCACCAGGAAATCCAGCCCAAACACCTCAAAGGCGTTGGGCAGCGGCTGGAAGTGGACCGGCATCGCGCGCGCCGCGCCCTCGAACAAGTCGCCCGTCACGGCGCACACCTGCGCGAAGATGGCCTCCTTGGCGGGGCCCGGCAGGCCCTCGAGCGCCCAGAAGCGCTGCACCATCGTCGTCGTCGTCGTCGTCGACGACGACGACTGCAGGCACGTGTTGGTCAGGAACGATTGCGTGTCGTCGGGCGCGTCCCACGGCGCGCGGTAGGGCTTGGCGGCAAAGAGCGCGAGCATGTGCCGGTACACGTAGACGCGCATGCTGCCCGCGCAGAGGACGTAGGTGCGGATGTGGAACTTGTGGCCGCCGTCGGCGAGCAGCAGCGGCGGGTGAATGTACGGCTGGGCGACGAAATGCCGCAGGTGCGACGTCGTAATGTAGTCTTTTTCGGCGCCCTCGTCGCGCGTCTCTTGCTCGTCGGCTGCGTCCCCTTCTCCTTCATCGTCCGTGTCCGGCTGGTCCTCCTCCCACCCGTCAAAGATGGCCTGCAGCTCGTCCATGGTGCTGAAGAGCCGGATGCCCTGGCCGCGGTCGCTCATGCCGGGCTTGAGAATCCACCACTGCCTGTCCTGCGGCGGCGCCTCCGCGCCCAGCGCAGCGTTGCGAGCAAGGCTCGCGCCAAGATCAAATGCTTCAACGAGGGCGTCGTCCAGAAACTCGGCATAGTCGACCTCAAACGCCTCGCTGCGCTGCACGTGCGTCTTGAGCACCGACGCCGGCTTCTTGGCCACCCAGTGCTCGACCGTTGCCGAGAGGTAGTGCTTGCGGATCAGCGCCTTGCGGATCATGTAGCTGTTGATGAGGTACGACCGCGGGCTCGACGCGGCGCGGTCAAAGTCGAGCGCCTCGTAGGGCATGATTTGTAGAGCGCGGGCGCTGGGTGACGGGAGCGCGTGCGATGCGGAAAATGTGCCGTCGTCTGTGACCGCCACGGCCGTGATTATGTCCACCAGGTCGTCTGGCAGCAGTGACGTGAGCGCCGACACAATCAGAGGTTGTACGTACTCGTCGTCGTAGGCCACAAATGCTTGAATCTTGTCGGACGTGGTGTCATCTTGCAGTTTCTGTCTCACGGCCAACACGCTGCTTTCTTCCTGCCCAGCAGGTTCTGAACTGTAGAGAAGAATAATGGTGAGAATTGCGTCTATAGATGGAACGTATAATTTACATGCCACCAAAATGTATGCACGCCGTCCGCCGTCTTTATCTATTCCCACTGACCCGAGAAGATCTAGACTTTAAACTCAAAGGAAACGAGAGCCAAGAAAGGACAAATTACATTCGTAGAGGTATAGAACACGGCTGGATACTCACAAGTTCAACTCCTGTTGACCGTTTCCTACATCGGCCTGTGCAAAGTTTGCCTTGAGAGGTGTAACACTGGTCCCATGTCAGAAATGAATCATAAGCATCAAAACAGCAAAGCATACCTTGTGTGGCCTTCTTTGACCACCCAACCGTCAGAGCCAGGCCCGGCCTCCTCCACGCTAGTATATACATCGGTGAATCTCGGCGCCCATTTAAAGTGCTTGTGCTTGTGCCCTGCGCCGGCAGTCTTCTTGGCCGGAGTCGCAGACGAGTCTCCCTCTCGGATGTTGGCCTCGGCCTCGACAGGGTCCACGGCGCTTGGGTCGTCAATCTCCTCAAAGCAGCCGCCGGCCTGCCAGTAGTTTTGCAGCATCTTGGTGAGATAGGTCTTGCGCGTGTCCACGGCCTCGACGAGCGGCACGTTGACGCTGTACAGGTCCACGCTGCCGTCGGCCGGCCACTGCTTGTACAGGCCGTTGATGACCTTGATGGCCTGTCGGCACGCGGCGTCGATGATGACCGGGTCGTGGTTGCGCGAGAAAAAGGCAAAGCTGACGGCAATCGCCTTGACCTTGCAGACGGCCGCCTCGAGGGCGCCGCCGAGCGTGCCCGAGCTCAGCGCAAAGATGGCCGTCGTGTTGCGGCCGTAGTTGGGCCCGCTGACGACGAGGTCGACGGGGCCCTTGTCGTGGAAAAAGTGGTTCAGGCCAATCTGCACGCACGAGGCGGGCGTGCCGTCCACAAGAACCCATTCCTCGTCGCCATGGCCCGAGGTGTCGGGCAGCGCATTCGTGGTCCCCTCGGTGTCGTCGCCGTAGACGTTGGCCGACGGGCGAAAGTACAGCGGCTTCAGCGTCTGGCCAATCATGTGCGCCTTTCCGATCCAGGAGCGCTGCGTGTCGGGCAGGCAGACGGAGACATTGTGGCCGGCTTCTTTCAGGTGCTTGACAAAGGCGTGGATGTACGGCGACGCCTTGCTCGAGGGCGGGCCATCGTCGTTGGTGACCAGGATGTGCATGGCGTTGCGGAGTCTCAGACTTGTATATCACAAGCAGTCAAAAAGGCCGTGAACCAAACTTTACAGAGCCTCTCTATACGACTGTAAACTTGCTTGTAAAGAGGAATCGGTAGAAGCTCGTGATGGAGGGGCGACTTTGAACCCGCAGAAAACCAGCGCCGATACTGGAGGCCAAGGTGGGGCAGTCAAAGTAAAGCGAATGATGACCTGATGAGCTGTTTGATGGTAGGCGAAGATGTCACTTATGCCCATGATTATGAATGCCCAAGAAAAGAATTGATTGTTGCGAAAGATGCATTTCTCAGTTGATCAGTCTACAACAGAAAGTAAAGACAGGTAGTTAAACAAAATGTGCTCCCCCAGACGCCCCAATATCCCAATGCGTTTCCCTTTCTTTCCACCGCTGGGTTTTCTCACTAGGTAACAAACAGACTTGAAAAAAAAATGGACGAATTTGCAGAAAGAAGAAAGAGTGGCTGGACGGCATAGATGTATGCACCAGCGTGAATCATTAAAAGAAGTAATTCTCGTGTACAAATTGACAGACTTTTGTCAGGGCCAGTTGTTTAAGCGCGAGTGCGCTTGGCGGGAGTTGAGGCCAGGCCGTCACCGGCTCTCTTGGTGGTTGTCGCCTTGTGCTCCTTTGTGCGTGGCCATGCATCAAACAGGCTTGGCTGACGTTTGGGCTTCTTGATCGGCGTCTCCTCGCCCGAGAGCTTGTTGGTTGATCTGGTCGTTCTTCTGGTTTCGGGCGGAGATACAGGCGCATATCTCGGGGCCTCTGGCGTTTTGGCAGTCTCCTTGCGGCTCTTGATGGGTGTTTGGGGAATCGGGCCGGCAATGCGCTCCTTGACTTCATCCTCTACATCAGTGGCGGCCTCCTCGTCTTCCATGTCCATCTCGGATTGCTCTGGTTGCTTGGGAGGAAAGAGCAATCGTGGCTTGACGGAAGATCGGGTAAGAGGTCGAGCAAGGCGGGCCTCCTTGTCCATTTCCTCCTCGGTGTCGTCGGCGAAATTGCGCCAGAACTTCTTTCCACGGAAGACGTACACCATGCCGTCTTCGCGCTGCGTAGCCTCCTCGAGCGATTGTGAGCCCTCGCCAGGAATCACGACCTTTCTACGGCTGCGACGCGGGCTGGTTCCAGTCTCTTGCTTGGAAGGGCCGGTGTAAAACGGGTTGGCATCGCTGGTGTCGATTTCGGGAATCGAGTCCTTGGTATCGGTGAATATCTCAATAGGCTCGTCGTCCCGCTTGGCGGCGAAGCTATCCATGCCGATGCCAGTGTAGGATTTGGGCTTTCGTCTCAAGGCCGATTCCTCATTGGAGAACAGGTTGCGGGCAAATGAGGAAATCTCAGCGGCCGTCTTCTCGTTGGCGGGTTTGGACGGGGTTTTTGAAGGTGTAGGAAGCATGCCGCCGGAGCGAGAGGAGGTGCCGCGAACAGACGAGTTGACTGGGTTGCTGGTAGGTGGAAGATCGAAGGGGCTGAGGGCGGCGGCGGCGTTTGCAATGTTCTGAGCAGTAAGTGAGCCAGAAACACTGCGGGCGTTGGTGTGGGCGGGAGGCTGGCGCTTCTTGCGGGGCGAGGGGACCGGAGAGACCATGGCGGCGTTGCTTTGGTTGTTGGCTCGTCTGGCACCACGCGGCGAGGCAAGAGGTCTTTGGCGGGAGGTGGGAGGTGACGGTGTGCGGTTGCGCTGAGTCGAGCTCCGCGTAGAACGATTAGGTTTGGGGTAGGGTAAATAGTCGTCCTGGTATCCGTAGCGCGGCGCTGAGGGGGCTACCATTTCTTCAGCTGGCGGCGGTGATGGGGTTCTGGCGGTCATCGTGGAGGCCATTATGTCGTGTCACTGTGAGCGTATTTGCTGCACGAGTAGTGGGGCGTGGCTGCGAAGCAGGAGAACAGACGAGAGAGACTCCTCACGCAACTGTCTTTTGGGTAGAATCACCGACTCCAGACGAGGATCGGTAGGCCAATAACGGCTAATAAGCAATAAAAGCGCAAAAAGCGGTAAGAGGATAAGTAACGCAGGTAAAATGCCTAGGACTAACGATAGCTACAACTTCCAAAATGGGAAATAGGGAAAATTGAGCTGTAGTCGTGGTAAAATACCATATACACTGTTTTGGTAATGTGATGTAGGGTAGAAAAGGTGTTGCGAAATCGTGGGAGCAGGAGGTTGATGTTCTAGTGCGGCGACACAAGGAGGAGGCTGGGGCACAGGCATGGATGCGCGGGTGCCAGCCCAGCCCCCCTTCAGTGCGTCTGAGCCTGGCCCCACTGCGTCGAAAAAAAGCTGCACAACGGCTGCATACGACGCGTCCTCTAAGGTAGGACGCGTTATTCTCGTGTCACAAGGGCGGTTGGTCCATTAAAGTGGTCTTGTAGGTACCTGGTTAGCGTGATGCAGCCTCTATTCACAGTCTGAGTGGTCATTCTATTTGCAGTGAAGGAGTGGCCTTGCGTGTGGCCCAGTGCCACCTTGACCTGCAGAAGCCCAAGGCTGTCCGCTCCAGACGTTTGCACGCCTACCTCAGCTTCCACGCCCTGGTACTGGCAGCGGTACATGGATGCACAGCAGCCTCCACCATCCCAAAGCTCTCCACCACGGCTGCGTCGCACATCGCCCTCACGTCGCACCGCCCTCCATCCGCCCTTACCCATGTTTGTTGATATTCTTGTTGTTGATTACCGTATCTGGCGCTCCAACCACCCTTGACCTGCCATCATGGCCGACGACTCAGAGTACACCGAATCCGACATTTGGGCGTCCCCTCAGCAAACGCGGCCGCCGAAAACACCCAAGACGCCCAAGACGCCCAGGACCCCGCGCACGCCAGCCTCGGAAGGTCCCGATCGCGACGCGCTGCTGCGCAAGGAGCTTGAAGGCGTCAAAAATGTCAACGAGGCTATAGAAGGCCTCATTGGCACATTGGAGCAAGCTGGAGGCAACATGGATGTGTGTCCAGACCAACCTTCACGCACCACCCACCACCAACCGCTTTCCATTGCTAACACATCCGGCATCTAGGTCGTGACGCAAACTGTAAACAACGCCTCGACCCTTCTTAATACATGGACTCGAATCTTATCCCAAACCGAACACAATCAGCGCCTGATCCTTGATCCCAGATGGAAAGGCACAACAGAAGATCTCGCCGAACAGGAAGCCGAAGCGCTCCAGCGACAGCAAGAGGCCGAGCGCCGGGCGCGCGAGGAAGAACAGCGTCGTGAAGAGCTTCGCCGCCGTAGAGAAGAGGAGGAAACAAAACGCAGGCTGGCTCCCGGCTCCCGATCCCTCCGGGGAACGGCCAGCTCGCGCGGGACAGCGTCTCGTGCGCGGGCAAGAGCAGGATCGCGCATCGGGGCCGGTTCCAGCTACTCATCACAAAATACGTCGAGCTCCAGCAGTCGCGGGACCTCGGCTATCGGGCGAGGTGTAGGAACCACGAGAGGCGCCCGGTCACGGGGAACAAGATAGCCTTGCTGGAAGGAACCGCTGTATGATCTTGTTACATTTATTACAATAGATACCCATGCCCCTGGGGCAGTTACTTTTTCGTGAAAAAAGCACTGAGCTTCTTCATCCCCGTCGTGTTGACCTTTTTTAAGTCTCTCACGCCGCGGCTTTCGGCTGCCTTGCGCTTCTTTTCCTCCTCCATCTTTCTCTTCTTTTCTAGCCGCGCTTCGTCTTCCTCCTCATCTCGCAGGCGCTTTCTAGAAAAGTCACCAGTCGGCCGTGTCGCCATGGTCTCCTTACGTAGCTTTTCAAGCTCCGTCATGTACGCGTTGAGCGGCTCAAAGTTCGTCTTGCAAGTCGCCTTGTCGCTGAGCGATTTCTTTAGTTGTTCGGCGATGACCTGCGGGATGTAGCTGGCACAGATGAAGTCGAATGCGACTCGGAGGCGCTGGAGCTGGACAACTTCAGGTGACGCTGTCATGGCGGTCGTGACGGCGACATCGTCTTCTGAAAATGAGGACGCCGCGGTAGAAGGCTGCGAGACCGCGCTAAAGGTCGAACCTTCAGTTGTGGTACTGGACTGAGACTCGACTGACTCCGTCTTTGGTGTAGAGGTTCCAGACTCTGCGTTTTCAGGGGTCACAGCGATCCCCGATGCTGGGCCAGCGAGGTTGCCTGCACTGCGCAGCAGGATGGGTGCCTCTAGAGCCTTCTGCACAAACTTCTCCTCGATACTGGCCGGCAGTCCTCCCGAAGCGAGACGCGTAGCTTTGGATAGTATGACAGAGAACAGCTTCTCCTCGCTGACTCGAAACATGGATTCATCCCCGGCATCGACGGTGTCGCATACCGCAACCAATCTGGATTCCAAGAGCGCCTTCGTTTTGGGCCATCGCGCAATTTCCCACAAATTGGAAGACTCCTCCGGCAATTTGTCAACGTAGTCCTCAAATGAGAGGAACAAGCGTTTCTGTTCTGCTGAGAGCTTGTTTGCCTTGGCATCTACCAATGCGGGCAGCAGTAGAAACAAAGGGTCGGCATGTGTCGCCACAAACAGATCTGCGCTAGCAGCCGTCTCTGCACTCTCAATCCTGCCTTGCTTCTCTTTGCTTGTGTTGGCGGATGCAATCAGCCAGCTTCGCGGCGCCATCTTTGGAGCTGCGACTTTTGTAAATTCGTAGAGGCCCGTGTCTGGACAGACCAGATATCGCGACGGTTGTCCATTCCGGGGATGTGGGAGGGAGACGATTCGTGCGTCTGCTGTGGCCGAACGGGGCAGGATAAGAAGCTTGGAAGGCTCTCCTGATTTTGAAGTCACGGCGTACTTGGACTTTGAGCTCGAAGTGCCTTTGACGGCAGCTGCCGCGGCAGGTTTCGAGGATCGCGTTCCTCTCATAGTGTTGGCTCACGGTAAACGTCCAAACGCTGTTTCCAGGTGAGAAATCACCAGAAAGCCTGAATATAGGCTTGAAAGTATATGGTAGGAGAAAGGAAGGCAAATGACGCGAATTGTTAAAAAAATCGTATGATGAATCGCAGACTAAGTGTTTGTGCAGCCCCAATTGCGCCGACCCTTCATGACCAAAACGCGCTTTACGCGTCCCCAGACATGCGGCCAGCTAGGTGAGGTAGACAAAGCGGAGCCCGGCGCAGCAAACGAAAATCAGCGGCAGAAGCCATGTAGCGATGGCGCTAAACCTGTTTCTCACCGTCTATGGTTTCACCTCCATGCATCTTGTCTCTTTGCGCCATTGGTCTTTTCTCACGATTTACATTTACAACATCATCAGAGTCATCGGCGGTAGCTTCTGGAAATCCAAGCGCTGATTGCCCATACTTGGCAGTATTCTGGTGTTGCGCGCCCATCTTAACTACCCAACTCAGTTGCGCCGCGTAGCCCATATGCAGGCCTGACATCAAACACCCATGCCAGGGCACACCGGCGCCGAGCAAGATGGCTCCAGGTACGTGTAACACTGTCTGAGCCCCTGGACCGATTTTAATCCGGCGCAGGTGGTAAAGAACCTGGACAGCAATGGCCGCCGCGATCCCCACACGAAGCGCTGCTCAGTACCCCCAAAGGCCGGGAACGATATCGCGAAATGCTCCAAACCTCCCCGAGCCCTTCACCCTCTCGCGGCGGCCGACTCCATGCGAGCCCTTCACGTTCTGCCGGCATTGGACTGGGAATTCAAGGTGCTAGCAACGACGAAGACGAAGACGACGAGGAGACTCTGCAGCTCAAGCTACAGGAAATACAAGCAAAGCTGCGACTCAAGAAGCTGCAAAATGCCAAAGGAAAATCAGATGCCGGGAGCAATAGCGGCGGAAGAGCTGCGCTTTCAGCCTCACCCTCCATATTCGACAGCCGTCAAATAACCAAGAGTCCAGGACGCAATCAAAACGCCATCCAGGTCCCTGCATCGCCAGTCCGAAAACTCCAAGCCACTCAAGTACAGACATCGCCTAGTCGGGTGCTCTTGGGTATTGATAAGGGCTTGAAGGCCAAAGATGTATCTCTGAAGCGCGCTCCAAGTCATAAACGCCTGAATAGCGCAGTAAGTTTACGATCAGGTGCTGGCTCACTCGCAGCCTCATCGTCAGAAGCGCCACAAGCAAGCAGCTTCAACGAGCGTCTTGCAGGGCTAAGAACGGAAGAGGCATTCCGAAAGGAACGCCAGGCGAAGATCCGAAGTGTTCGCTCCAATGCTTTTGGGATTGGAAAGGACGAGATGGACGTGTATAAGAAGGATGCTGTGGCGATTCCAGATGTTCCGTTGGCACCTCCTACATTTACCAGAGATCAAGTTCTGGGGAACAAGAAATCGGCAGGTGGCTTTCTGACAAGAAGCCGCACTGCGCCATCTGGCAGGCTTGCATACGGTGCCGCAGACGAACCGATGACCAACGCCAACGAAAATCCATCCCTAGCCCCGACCTCCGAGGAAGAGCAGCCCTCGTATGAGCTGTACTCTAGCTTTCATCTCTCTCGACGAATTCTCCCACACAACATCCTTACTCGCGGCGTGTCTGGCAAGAAAGCTTACAACATCAAAGACCTGTTGCGTGACGTGAAAGGACCCGACTTCAGCCTGCCTGATATCGAACAAGATGTCGTCGTGTTTGGTATTCTTGCCAAGAAATCGGAGCCTCGGTCACATAAGCCAGGAACAGGCAAGAAGGACGAAGACCGCGGCAAATATATGATCATGACCCTAGTAGACCTGGACTTTGAGGTTGATCTATTTTTATTCAACAGCGGCTTCGAACGATTCTGGAAATTGAGCGAAGGCACAGTTATTGCCATTTTGAACCCAAACATTATGCCACCTCCCCCCGGCAAATACGATACAGGGCGTTTTAGTCTCGTCATCAATTCCGACGAAGACACCATTTTGGAAATTGGGATTGCTCGCGATTTGGGATTCTGCAAGTCTGTAAAGAAAGACGGCAACCCATGTGGTTCGTGGGTCAATAAGAAGCGAACAGAATTTTGCGAATATCACTCGAATGAGGCGGTTAAGAAGCAAAGGTCTTCGCGAATAGAGATGAATACCAGTGGTTTCGGAGGCCACAACCGCGGCGGAAGATCGGGGCACGGACGAGGCCAATGGCAGCCAAGGAAAGATGCGAACAACAATTTTGATCGCGAGACACAGACGCATTGGTTTGCAGCGCGCTCAATGAGCTCAGCAGACTTGATTGATGGGAAAGACATTAGTCTAGGAGACCGCAAAGAACGGGCGGAATTCCTGAAGAGGAACCTGGAGGCGAAAGAAAAGGAGAGAGAAATCATGAACAAGCTGGGGCAAGTAGGGAGCGCTGCCGGACGAGAATACATGAAGTTTGCGGGAGCCAAGGCTACAACGAATTCTCAGGCAGGTGGAAGCCAGTCTTCAGGAGCCGCACCTAGCACAGCAGACTCTGCGTCAGATGCTGCCACACTAGATCTGTTGCGAGGAGGCACTGATCGACCCATTCATTTGAGTCCGGTGAAGCGGAAACGCAACGACAGCTCGCAGTTTAGCGTCGTGACCACCGGCAGCAACAGGTCATCGACTGCATATGGCTGGGGCAGTGACCTCAGGGAGAAGCTGACGAGCATGAAGACAGCTGGGTCCGTGGAGTCTAAAAAGTCGCGCTCGCCAGTTCGCAAAAAGACGCGCTTTGTCACGGAAAAGGGTATTCGTGAGGCAGGGAGAGAGAGCCTGGGTACGGATCTGTCTACCAGGCAGATTGCGATGGAGGATGACGATGATGAGCTGGAAATCATCCACTGATAGGGATACCAACATTTGTGTGACTGTCGATTGTCACGAAGGGGACGGGCCAAGGGCTCATGGCACTTAATCTCATTTTTTCCCATGGGTTTTTGCATACCGGCATCGTTGGAGCACTGTTTGACATTTGTGTGGCGCCTGACAGGTCTGGCATTTCTTGTAGGATATTTACGAATAACGCAATTACATGGAGCGGTTTCATCTGATACACACGGCATCAGCCGGCCAAGCCGTCATGCAGCGCAGCTGTTTGTACCTGCATGCAAAGGGCGGTCAGCCTGTGCCGCTCTACCGATTCTGGAAGTAAATATGTTTGTACATGAGAATGTGAGACAGGTCGCACAACATCGGGCATCGCCACGAGTTTGGGGGCGCAGAACACCAAGCAGGAGTCAGTCCAGGCAAGTACTCTGCGTCCGTTGCTGACTTTGCAGCCACTGTTGCCCCGATTGCCCATTGCGAGCTGACTCTGCTGCCTCTGTTGCTGCTTGTATTGCAGACTTGGCAATGCATGTTGTTTACTTACGGGATCCCAGCGTTGAGTTCACATCTCGGAGCCAAATACGCTGAGTCAAGTATTGGATGAAGTCAGTGGACATAGATAGCTGACGTTTCTGTTCAGATCATCGACTTATTTTGAGTTTGATATCTGCCTATTCTGACTCTCCGAATTTGTGCCTGCCTACCTACGGAGGGCGCCTGAATCAGCTGACTTCCACCTGCCGGTAGCCAAGCGGCATCTCTCGCGCCTGCAGTGACATGGCCATGGCGGAGGAGATCATCCCAAAAGAATACTGGTATCACCCTGGGCAAGGACGCACAGAACTTTCGTGCGGCCGGCAGGCGGTGGCTCTGTTGGCTTCGCGTCACAGGCGGCAGGAGCGGCAGCCCATTTATACTGAGGATGAAATCAGAAAGTTGTCACTTTGCAAATCCATCATTTTCTTCTTCCAATCGAATCATCTTTAAATCGACCCATCATCATATCCGAATTCTCTTGCAATCATGATACTCCATTATCAATTATTCATTGCTGCTGCAGCATTGCTATTGACGCAAGTCACCACGACCGCTGCAGCTATCGTCGTGACTGGAGTCAAAGTCGACCCCAACGCGCCATCAGTGCCGCCCAGACGAAGCATTGTCGACCTTCATTCGACTGGAGGTGCTCAATGGTAAGTCTTGAAAGCATTTTTCGAATTTGTTGCCGATCAGAGCATAACAGTGGCTTTTAGGGATCTTTACATTCAGGCGCTCGGAGCTATGCAGGCCGCCAATTTGACGGATCCCGAATCCTACTTTCAAATCTCCGGTACTTGTCAATGTTTCCACGGCGATGTATGACTACTCATATAACCGCGTAGGAATACACGGAATGCCGTTTATCGAGTACGATGATACAGGGCCACGAGCCGATACTGGTCAATGGGCAGGTTACTGCCCCCACTCGGTAAGCGAATGTGATTTGAGAACAAGCTCGACGGAATTTACTGACCTTGGCTAGGAGGTGCTATTTCTCCCGTGGCACAGAGCATACTCGGCATTATTTGAGGTGCGTGCCAGATAAGTTGATTGACGAGTGTACTGACACGCGACAGCAAACACTGGTTGACCACGCAAAGAGAATTGCTGTGACATATCCTGAAGAGCATCGCGCGAAATATATTGAGGCTGCTGATACCTTGAGATCGCCGTTTTGGGACTGGGCTACCGATGAAGCCGTGCCTGAAAGTACAGTGTCTCAAACATTAACCATCAACGTGGCTGAAAATGGGAAAGTCGAGGAAAAGCAAGTCGAAAATCCGCTCTACACGTTCAAGTTTGCCCAAGCAGTGCTGGACGGAGAATTTGGAGAATTCGATGCCAAGCAAAGGAAACAAATCTATCGGTGCAACGGGATGTTTGAGACGTATCCGCAGTCAGCCAACGAAAAATTAAAGGCTCGCAACTACAAAGCCTCACTAGTATGTAGTCAATCGGCGCCTTGGCTGACAAGAAGACTGACAAGAAGAATAGTACGACCTGTTCACCAGATCGTCTGACTTTATGCAATTTTCGAACTCCAACGAACGAGGCGCAAGCTTGGAAAATACTCATGCAAGCATTCATTGGGATGCAGCTTGCGGAGGACAGTTTCTGGAATTCGCGTATACAGGTTTCGATCCTTTGTTGTAAGTGACGGAGACGCTGCACGGAACGAAGAAACTGCTAACAGGTTGCAAGTATGTTGCATCACAACAATGTCGATCGCTTGTGGGCATATTGGGAAGCTTTACACCCTGATCAAGAGGTGTTTAGTGGCGAGCACCCCGCGAGAGAGCGATGGCAGACGAATAAGGAGACGACTGTCACGACGAAATCACCACTGCTGCCATTTCGACGAAGCGAAGGCGAGTTTCATACATCAGAAACTGTTTTGTCTATCCACAATCTTGGCTACTCGTATCCAGGCTTGGAGTTCAAGGGCAGCACATCAGATCAAACACGTGAAGAAGTGACAAGAATTGTAAATGGTCTGCAACCGCAATTTGCAACACTCAACGGACGCGAAGCAAGTCAGTACCCCGGCCGGCCGCGCGTTATACTAACCAGGTACTTTGCGCACGTCTCTGTCGAACTATCAGAGGTCGAACGTCCGTGTTCGATTGAAGTATCAATGAACGGAACCTATGCAGGCAATTTGGCCTTGATGTCGATGCCTGATTGTGGAGTGGTCTATGGCGAGATCCGCCTGGATGCCTTGTGCGACAGTTTGCGAGGTCAAAGTACCAGTGTTATTCTGAACACCTTGGAGTCTTGGCTACAGGTTGAGATTGTCAAAGTGAGTCGTATCGGCACCATGATGGTCGAAACTCGGGGCGTACTAATTGGTACTTTAGGCCGACGGGTCGAAGATGTCACTTGCCACTGTGCCGAGCCTGAAGATGGAAATTGAGCAGGTTCAGGTGGCGGTGCCACGATCGGACATTGAACTTCCGGAATATTCAGCTTCGAGATTCTTCGGTATCAGAGTGGCGAACCGATCATACGACTGACAAGACGGTCGACCGCCCCGTGATTGGTGGTGGAGATGAGGCTGTCGATGATTTCGCGTTTGGGCCAGCTGGAGCAGGTGGCGTTGCGGCCAACATTGACCTTGTCGGGGTAGTCGGCTAGGCATGAAGTAACGGGAGCCGATGATGAATGTGTACGGTAGAATTGGAATAGAAACATCTCTATCAAAGAATTTTTATGCTACGGCAAACTGAGCAAAGTGTTGGTTGTAAGACAGAGTGCCCATGGCGATACACAGCAAATGGCAGTGATGGGATGGACGATGTTGGGCAAGGAGAATGTGGGATTGAGTGGGCACCCCTGCTGGGTTCAAGGTCGGGTTCGGAGATGCCGCGGCGATGTTGATGACACGGAGCCTGATGGTGGTGGTGGGTGAGGGAGGGCAAAGGCTTGTGGCCCTCGGCTGTCGGTGTCGGTCCTTTTCTGTCAGACAGACGGCTGATGAAGCCGAAGAGCGGCGACATTCCCACGACTGAAGGCTCAAGTAAATGGAATAGATTTGTACCGGTATAGGAAAAGAAGGCATGGTAATGCGTTGCCAGTTCTGCAGAGCCCGAGGCACGGCAGTTGCCGAGTCTATTCATGAAAACTACCGTTGAAGTGCATGTATTATATTGGGGTATATTCATCACGTAAAAATCGGCTCAGTCTATGTATCCGCTTGTGTAAAGAGATTGGAAGGGGTAGGACAAGCGGCTCTACGCGGGCATTTTTCTCGGCTGCTGAAAGAGATGGTTTCCAAGGGCATCGATGCTGCCGTCGGTGAAAGCTACCTACCAGGAGAGTCTTTGCAACAAGAGCTGATGAGATGACAAGGTCTCGTTCCACGTGGTCTTCCGGCCGGAAGAAGGACAGTCGGAATGGCGAGTTGGGTACCACTTGGGTTTTCGTCGAGTAGTCGACTGAATAAAGACAGTGGAGGCGGCGCACAAGGGCACAAGGGCAAGCTCGTTTCTAGGAGAGAGCTGTGTGGGTGAGAAGAGGGTGAGGATCCCGTCCGAGCGGCCTGTTTGATTTGTCAGGTAAGAGTTATCATCGGCGTGCGCCGAAGAGCTGCGACTGCGTGGGGGCGGGCGGGCTTCTTGGCGATTTGGTAATGCCTTGCTGCGAAAGGACCAATGACTTGCCATGAGGCGTTGCCCTCGAAGCATTGGAAAGTGGGTAGGGAGCCGCGGGCTGGAGCTGCCTTTTGCTTTTTTGGGCAATGTGCCGAGCTTGCCAGACTAGATGCCTATTCTGTGCTCGATTCGCCGATGCTAACCCGAATGGAATCTGGGGCCAGCAAACTACATTACTTGAAGCTAGTTTGGTGCTATTCTTGGATACTGGATACATTGAGATTAGGCAGGGCCAATGTGGGGGAGGACATTTGCATGCAAGCTGGACTCGCTTCGTTCTGGGAGGCCACTCTGGTGACGTCCGTTGGGAGATAGATTCATAAGCGGGAAAAGGGAAGTAAAAGCAGACTCGGAGTGAGAGTTGGATATGCATACTACGTATATACCCTTTCCGGAAACCCATGCAGGGGAGTGCCATCAGGGGGACAAGGCCTCGAGAAGGGGCACGAGAGTGAATGCACCCCACACACCGGCTGGCTGCAGAGCAAATCCGGGGCGATGGATAGAAGGCGAAACTGAGACGAACCAAGAGATGACTCGGTGCATTTCTGGAGCTTCGAGAAGAGTTGAAAGTAAGCTACCAGTACTCTGTATCCCGTAGCTGATACCTCATGGACCCCATAGGTAGCCGACACTGGCCGACGGACCGACGATGCACTGCATTGTTTTCCATGCAGATAGATCATCAAGTCGGTTGAGCGCAGTATTAGTAAAGCGAGTTGACTTGGCAGGTCATTCATGTCGATAAAATTGACAAGCGCAAATCGAGGGCTGCTTGCAGCTGCATGTCATTTGTACGTAATGATTCAAGAGGACGGCCATGGCCGGAGGGGGGCTGCTGTTGGGCGCATCTCACCCATGACCCGGGCCTGTTTGCCGCACTCCAAGCCTCAAAAGGCAGAAGGGCGCAGGGTACCCGGCGTTTTGCGGAGGGATAGGGCAGGGGGAGGGAGGAATTGCTAGCGTCTTCAATTCAGTGACTGGCAAGACAATGTCTTACTGGGGGGATGTGGTAAATGGAAGGAGAAAAAAAAAAGAGACTACAATTAATTGTCATGAGGCTGCTGCGCTGATAAAAGACAGAGCCGCGAGTGGACGTAGATAAGGAACCTGGCTTGGTCGGTGTGGGGGCTAGCCTGCAGGCCATTTTTAGCGCACCAGGGGGGGGGGGCATGAGGGGAAGGATTAGGGGAGCAAGGGTGACGGACATGGGGCATTTGGGCAGTGATGTCAGTGGGAGAGGCGCTAGACACGCCCCGAGTCTGGCTGCTGGGCGTAGCGGGTTACAGCGCTCCAACGCCCGGTGAGATGCATCCCGAATCAGGCAACTGGCCATGACCGGCTGCAGTGGCGGGAGCCGTGGCCAAAGATGATGTTTTGGCCGTGAGACACTGAGACTTGTCCCCGGGAAGAAGGTGATGCCAGCTACGATACTGGTAGCTGACGAACCGAGCCTTTGGAATCGGCTTCGTTCTTGTTTGTACACACACACACACACACACACACATGTGTCTCGAGAGAGACACCATGACATCTTGCCAAGACGGCGGCTCATCGAAGCTGCAGAATAGGCTGAATAGGTAGCTTACCCAGCCGCTGTGGCGCTACACGTAGGTCATCAGCCACCTTTGCATTTGTCTCGCAGTCAGATTGTCCACAAACAGACCGTCAAACTGGCATCCATTCATCGGCTCTGCCGACGAGAACACAGTATAATCTTGGATCCAACATGGTGGGTATAAGAGAATGCGGACAGTCTCTCTGACAGCGGCCACTACATTTAGTCGTCTCGACGTACGTGCAATGACCATCTCTCCCACGCAGCGTGCTGCTCCACCACGGCAGAAAAAAAACCGCTCCAGATGGCTTCAAATGCCTGCCTCACCCACTGCAGCCGGCCCTTCTTTTTTAGAACATTTTAATTCCGCTTGCGCCTAGGCCCCAACAAGCAACGATTGACTCTGGCTGGGCCTTTGTTGGCAGCGACTCGGACGGAAAGAGAAAACCCAACCGCTTTGCTATTTCCTTCTCCATCCATCCACACTGCACCCGTCGATAGCCCGGCACCGACTGATCCCAGCCGTCAGTCTTTCCCCCCCACCCGTCTGCGCAGCCACGGGACAGCGGGACGGCCAAAGGCCTTGATCGGCCGTCCGATGAATCAACTTGTTCCGCCAAAGTTACTATTGTCCTGTCACTATTGAGCTCGGCACACTAGTTACTGACTTCCTCGTCTGGGGAAAGTAAGCACATGCCGCGGCGCTCTATCGGCATCAATGCCCGAGCCAGGCTGCTGCCGCCCCTGTCCGCACACAAACCACACTCATCTTTTACCACTGCCCTGCACACACACCACACCCTTTGCCTTTTACCCCTCTACTTACCCTTGACTGTTATTATCCGGCCTGCATTGTGTTCTTGCTCTCACCAAGTAAAGACCACTGAACCTCTTTGCGCGACAACTCACTTTCGCTCCTCACTGCCTCCAAAGCGCCTCCACCATCTCACATGCACAGCAACTCTAGGACAAAACAAATATACCTACGCAATACCAAACTCACCCCCTGGTGCTCTCCCGCTGTAAATCGCAGTCCCGTGTGTCAATGCCTCTAGAGCCTCTGTCGCTGCCACATCTCACCACGGGCCGCTGCACCCGTCGAGCACATCCCCGCTGCAGCATCTCCCGCTCCGGCTTCTTGAAGTTTGTGCCCAAGAACAATCCGATCCCTAACCGTTAGAGAGGCTCGCAAGAGAGGCTTCAAAATTTTGGTTTCCGGTGGTCTAGTTGTCCAGAGAGCTCGCACCCTCCAGCACAACCGAGAGGCGCCTCGACAGACAAGCCACTTTCAGCTCACCACACGTCAGCTGTAGTACCATAGCCGCACAACCACAGCCAGCCAGGACCAATTCCAGCAACGCAGACTTGCTTATCGCTAGCCGGCCTTGCCCTCCATGTTGATCATGGCGTCTGGCAACCCAAATAAGCCGTCTGCGCCCATCAACATCCACAACCAGCGGAGACCGTCTGTCCAGGCCACGCTGTCCGGAAGCCACCGCGCGTACCAGAACCGCTTCGAGTTCGGCCCGCTCAGCCTGCAGGACAAAGCAGGCTTCGAAGTCATTCCGGAAGCCTCGTCGTCGTCGGCCGGCATGAGCTGCCAGGCATGCCAGCAGCTGGGACTTGGCTGCGTCACCAGCGACGACAGCGACGGCTGCACGCCCTGCCTCGACGCCGGTGCCGAGTGCTCGCTGCTCGCACTCAGCCCGCAGTCGCGCAAAAGAAAGTCGCACGGTGAGCCGTTTGGCGAAAGTAGTGTCAAAAGAGGGTAAGTCGACTTATACAACACAAATGGGGTCGTGGTGGGACTTGCGTGTCTCTCCCACGGTTTCCCGGACCGTAGCTGCATAGCAGCTGACTTTCTTTTCTGTCTAGATTTTCCACGTCAGATCTGCAATCTAGGCGGCATCCCAACAACAGATTTGGGAACAACGCCACCAGCGCCAGTCTTCTCGAAGACTTTGCCAACGTCGGCGGCCCGACCAGCCTCGGCCGCACGTTGGGCTTGCAGCTCGACCGCCATAGCCTGTACATTGGACACACGACCGACTTTGAGCCCTCGCTGCTCAACTTGTCCGACCATGATACCGAGAACGAGAGCACGTCGTCACGCGGCGTGCTGCGCAAAGTCAGCCCGGGCCATAGCTTCCTTCTCGTCCCGGACAGCACCACACGTGGCTACGCGCAGCAGCAGCCCGACATTCGGGCCGTCGAGGCGCTTGTCGCACCGCACGGGCGGACGCTGATTGACCTATTCTTCCAGCGGGTGCACCCGGCGTTTCCCATTGTGCAGAAGCATGTCTTTCTCGAAAAGTACGAGCGCGACTACCGCGAGTTTACGCCACCGCTGCTCGCCACCGTGTACCTGCTGGCCATTAACTGGTGGGACCATAGCCCGTTGCTGGCCGACCAGCCGAAACCCGACACGGACGCGTTGGAGCGGCTTGTCCGCAGCAGCCTCGCCGATGGCATGGGCCGCCCGAAGCTGTCGACAGTAGAGGCCGCGCTGCTGCTCGCGCAGATGCCGGGGAGCTCGCAGTGGGCATCGACGGCGCAGCTCGTCGCCGTGGCGCAGGAGCTCGGTCTGCACCTTGACTGCTCGGGATGGGACATTCCGCCGTGGGAAAAGGGCATGCGCAAGCGCCTCTCCTGGGGCGTCTACGTGCAGGACAAATGGGGCGCTCTCGTCCACGGCCGTCCTTCGCACATTACTCCCTCCAATTGGGCCGTCCGCCCGCTGACGGTGCACGACTTTCCCGATGTCGACTGGGACGAGGGCAATGCGGCGCAAAAGGAGGACGCCGAGACGGGACAGGTCATCTTTATGCGCTTCGTCCAGCTGACTGGCATCCTGACCGAGATCCTCGACACGTTTTACACGCTCGCCGCCATGCACAAGGTGGAGAGCGCGGGCGCCCAGGGTGCCCAGATGGTGCTCGCGCAGGCCAAGCCCATCCAGCTCAAACTCAAGGAGTGGTATGCCGACCTACCGGCCTGTGTGCGCCTTGAGTCGCTGTCCGCGTCTGGGGTCGGACGCACGCCGCCTCGCCCCTCGAGCGTCGGCTACCTGCACCTGGCGTACTTTGCGGTCGAGATTTCGCTGCACCGGCGCATCATCAGCGTGCTGAGCGCCTCGCTCACGACCGTCGACCCGTACCTGGAGCACATATGCCGGAGTGCAGCGAAAGCGCGCCTCATCTCGAGCATGGATTTTGTTAACCGGTTGTCGCCCAGCCACCTGCACTCGTTTTGGTACTTCGCATCCAAGACGAGCTTTGCACTCATCGGCACGTTTGGGTCGCTGCTGTGGGCTACGAGTCCTGGTCGCGAAGAGGCCGACTGGTACCGCCGCCGCCTCGCCGAGTATCGCTGGACGCTGTCCGTCAGCGCCAAGCCAGGACAGCAGGGCCGATACCTGACGGGCTTTGCAATGGACATGCTGGATTCGTCGACGGGCCTGCTGCTGCGGCAGCTCCCCGAGAAGCCGTCGCTGAACCGCTGCACGAGCGCCGCGGCAGCACTCGACTTTGCGGGCCGCTCGCTGCCGAGCTCTTTCTCGGGTTTTGGGAGCGGGGGATTTTCACTGCAGGGAAGTTTCAGCAACTTGGGGAGCAGCATGCTGGACAGGAGCAGCCCGCAAAGCTCGGAGAGCGAGGCCGAGAGTGGTGGCAGCGACGAGGAGGAGGAGGAGGAGGAGGAGGAGGAGGAGGAAGACGACTACAATACTCCCATGTAAGGAAGGCCGCATGCGGCGACATCTGTATTTGATGGACGAAGATGCAATGCACTATGAATACCCATTTGATTTTGAATAGCCATTTCCGCTGCAGAACTTTTTGACCACGCCGTGCACGCCTGCAGGTGTAGATGTATGTGGTAGCTACGCAACAGACGCCAATCTGTTTACCCAGACACGGGACATGGGTGCGGTGTGTGAATCATCATCAGCTCCGGTAAAGAGAAATTACTCTAACTCTGAATGTCAATATAGCAGGTTTGGTATCAAATTGCATCTCTTGCTACAACGGCCGCAGCCAACTGCAACGATGCTGCACTTGCACTCTTGGTCCATCCTTTCATTCTGATTACAGGCATACATACGCGTTGGTGGCTGCCCAACCTTGTTATGCCAAGCATCGTTATGCCCGCTCTCACCGGACGGATCGCTCCGCAAAATCGACATTCGTAAAAGAGTATTGCTATTCGTACGGACCTTTTTTACTATTTATGCGTTATAAGTACTTTGGATTTGTAGGCTACTCCAATATAAAAGAAGCACCTTTTTTACCTGTTTTAGTTTAGCTAATCTATTATTTTATCCTAGAATAAAAATAAATAAATAATAATATAACGCATAACGTATTGTGCTGCTCGTCTTGATTTTCCTCGGCCAGCTTCATAATGGCAATGTCGTTGATGACCAAAACCATGTCTCGGACCACAAACACCCGAGCCGAAATCGGGCGAGTTCTTCATAGACTTGACCTGGACGTCAATGCCACCTGTTGTGCTATCCATACACCAAGAATATACAGCACTCTTCTTCTTTTTTTTTGCAGCCTATTCCGAGCCTCTATCGGGGTTAGGAAAAGGGCACTGACCAGGGATCCTGCCTTGGCAAACGAGGGCTGGCCTTTGTTGCCCTCGACACAATGCGCGGGCGGCAACGACGGTAGCGCTGTCTAGTAGACTGCCTGCGCAAGTAGTGGCCCTGCTGCATTTTGGCTCTGCTGACAATGAATGGAAACTGGCCCCCGAGGTGACGTCTTGGCCCCTTGATGATTCCTTCTGTCGATGCTTGCTGCTGTTCGCGAAAGCACCAAAGCAGTGTCAAGGTGAGAGCGGCGACTTGTCGAACCATTGTCAGGGTAAGAAACAACGTAGTTGAAGGAGTTGGAATACAGAAAAGGTCGAGTATTGCTTGTGATTTATAGTACTCCCTGCGCGAAGCGACAATGTCCGTTTTTCTACTCTACAGAAAACATGCACATGACGCTACATGGGCACGATTCGTGCAAAGAAACTTGCGCATAATGCATGATCAGCATGAATGCTTTAGATACCGCATCAAGATGGGTGATGGCAGCAGCAGCGACTATAGTGGCGGCAAATACGACAGCGGCAACAGAGGCCGATAGTGACCGCGAGGATGGTATTCAGTGACGAACATAACAGTGGTAACTGTATTTGCTTTGGTAAATATAGTAAATCTAGTAAAAAAAATGAAATCAAGGAGTGCTCCGGTCTATTCTACGCCTTAAAAATCCGTGCTCGATGCCTTTTTCGACTTGCTGACGCATACTAAACACACGGATATCATTCTTGACGCTATTCTGTCTTCCTTTTCGACTAGTTAAACTGGCCTTCGGTATTGCCGTCACCCATGCTCTTGCTGCTGGAGCTACCGCTCTGAATGGCGCCGAGGATGCCGTCAATGTACTTGGCGCCGCTCCATTTCTGATGCGTCAGGACGTCGCAGCCGAGCTCCTTTTCGCGGCGCTGCACCAGCTCGACGTAGGCCTTCATGCCGTCCGTCTTGAAGTTGCGGGCCAGGTCGGTGGAGATGGTGGCGGTGGAGTGCACGCCGGCCAGGGACACGAGCTGCAGGACGAAACCCTCCTTGGCAATGTCCCAGATGAAGGACTTGAGCGTCTCGGGCGTGAAGCCGTGCGACATCCAGTTAAACGATGGCGACAGGTTGTACACGAGACCTTTGCCCGGGTAGACCTTGCGGACGGCGCGGGCCAGCTTTGAGGCGACCGCCACGTTGGGGTCGCCCGTCTCGACCCATAAGAGGTCCGCGTAGGGGCCAAACGCGACGGCGCGCTTGGTAGCGGCGTCCATGCCGGCGCGAAAGTGGTAGAAGCCCTCGCGCGTGCGCGGCACGTCCCAGTTGAAGTAGACGGGAGTCTTGGTGTAGTGGTTGGCCAGGGCGCGGCGTCTGGTGATGCCCATGTCGCGGTCCGCCTGAGTGGCGGCCTGGAACTCGGCAATCTTGTCCTCGCTGACGCCGTCCTTGCGCATGTGCTCGACGGCTGCTTCGTCAAATGTCACCAGCTTGGTCTTGGTGACCCAGTTGGCCTCGAAAGCGTCAATCTCGGCGCCGGACGCGCCCTTGCCCTCGAGCGACTGGATCGTCTCGGCAAGAGGCTCAAGGGACGGATCGTTGACACCAAGAATGAATTCGTGGTCGCGCACGTCAATCGCCGAGGAGATGAGCTTGCCGGACTCGGAGTCGGTGCGGGCAATGACGAGGTTCTCGCAGCCCATGACGTCCCACTGGAAGCGGGCGGCATTGAGGCGATTGATGTGCTCGCCGGTGGGCACGAGGACTTTGCCGGCCAAGTGTCCGCACTTCTTGCCGCCGTGCAGCTGGTCCTCAAAGTGGACGGCCGCGGCACCGTTCTCGGCAAACAGCTTGGCTAGCTTGAGGACGGCGGAGAGACCGCCGTGACCCGTGTCGCCGTCGGCAATAATAGGTCGCAGGTAGTCAGTGTAGGGCGTCTTGGCGCGCTCTTCGGCGGTCATGGAGCGGCGGGCGTCCCATTGCTTGCGGTCGTGCATGGATTGAGCCTTGGCCAGGCGCTGGACCTGGTTCGGCACGGTGTTGTACGGGTAGTCGCCAAAGTCTGGCGAGACCTCGTTGGTCGTGGTGAGGAGCGAAGAGCAGGCCCAGCCTGAGATGTAGAGGACCTCTTGGTGAGGTGCTTGTTGCGTCATCTGGACGGGGTCGACGGCACCGACTGGTAAAATACGGATTAGCTTCCACGCGAGGAGAAGACCTCTGTTCTGCCAGAATACACATACGGGTATGAATAGGCTCGCCCTTGGATACACGCTCGCGGATCAGATTGAAGAGCTTTGAAGCCATAACGGAGCTGGGGTACTGGGTGGTCTGGGTGCCTCGCTTGGACACAATGTCGGCGGCCGTGTAGGGGCGCTTGATGCCGGCATAGCGGGGGGACGACCACCAAGCCTCGACCTCTTTGATCTGCGCATCGTAAAGGGCGTCCTCGGCCTCGCCCGCCTTTTGCGACTCGGGCAGCAGCTGGAAGGCGTCGGCAGGGGCCGAGGCGTATGGGTTCGCCGGCGTAGACATGATGCCAGTGGTGGTGATGGCGCGGAAAGCAGCAGCAGCGGGAAAAGGTGTTCGTCGCGGCGCGTTGGAGAGCAGGACTCGCTTGGGAATAGCTCGCGGCAACGATCGTCGCAGCATGGTCGCGATAAAGTATCCGGAGGACGAGTTTTGTGGATTGATGCAAGAGGGGGGAAACAGTCAACTCTCGTGCCCAGAGGAGGATTGCTAAAATGTGCTCCTTTGCTAAGGTCGTGATAACGAGTTTTTTGGAACTTTCGTATTACCGTGGCGAAAGATAAACTGACCATCGGTAACCTGATAACCCGACCACTGAGGACTTTAGCCGAGGTTAACCGACCCATTCAGAATCAATGCTTATGACGGGGGTTAGGGTTAGACACTGTGATAGTGCTAGGGGGTTTAGCGGCTAGCATTAGGGGTCTTAGGGGTTCGGGCTAGAATAGGGTTAGGGTTCTGTTGTATGAAGCCACGGGCTCATCTCGGCCGAGTTGCAGAGTAGCCGACCGGTCGCCCGCTCAGGTATATTTGCCTACCTAGATACGTGCGAGGGAAATTTCTAAACATGACTACAGTGTAGAATTGAGCATGTATTCCACCCGTCTAGCCAGCCTGTCAAGGAACCCAGCCGTGTCGGAAAATATCTAGATTATTTTTGCAACGTGTGCGGAATACAGATTGATTAGCAGGCGCCTTGGAAGTTTCGTTCTTTTTACTTTTGAGACAGGAACCCCTACCAGCGCCCTGTTCATCGCTTCGTGTTCTGCTATTTACCTGGACCAGGTAGAAAACTACCAGTGCGTGCCCATAACAGTCAAGGCCTGCCCCCCAAACCCCCACCTCGATAGCTCGAACTCGACAGCTCGACAGCTTGCAGCAACATGAAACAGGCCTCTGTCATCGCCAAACGTCAGAGCGTCCCCCGTTTCTGTTGTCTTTGAGCTTGACCCCCGATTCCTCTTCGTCGCCACTCAGATGCTGGACATTTGACGCGGCTGCTCTCCTCTCTCTCCCTTTTATATTATAATCTGGCACATCTCTGCGCTGTTTGAACAGCTTCACTCGCAGCGCCACCAGAGCTAGCTCCTTGGAAAGCTCACAAACTCCGACCATGCCTCGCGCAACAGCCGCTGCTGGCCGCCGCAAGGCCACCGTCGCCGCCGAACCGACCGTCGCGTCCTCCAAGGCGCAGTACGAAAAGGAGCTGCGCGACCTCGCCGCCAAGGCCCAGGTCGACGGCGGCTCCTCGCTCGCCCGCCTCACCGCGCAGTTCCGCCTCGTTCGCAACGCCATCACCTTTCTCTTCTTCGCCGGCTTCTTCGCGCACGCCTCGCAGCTCGCCCTCGCGCCCGTCTACGGGAGCATCCCGGCCTCGACGTACCGCCTGCCCGTGCGCGCCGCCGCCGCCTTTGCCGGCTGGGCGGGCAACCTGTTTCTCGCCGGCGCCCTGGCGCCCCGGGGCCTCTCCGCCGCGCGCCTGCTGCCCGTCGTCACGCTCTGCGCGCCGCTCGTCCAGTTCCTGCTCGAGCCGTACAGCGCGACGCTGGGCTCCCAGTGGGGCCCGCTGATTGCCGAGTCGCTGACCGTCGCGCCCGTCGTGCTGCTCGCGGCGGCCGCCGCCGCGGATGCCCTCGAGGGCGTCAAGGTTCCGCTCCTGCCCAAGTTTGTCGCCGACGCGCTTCCGGGCATGGGCTCGTGGGCGCTCTTCACGGCGTTTGAGAACCTGGCGCGCGATTACGTCGTGCGCTTCGCCGGGCGGTCCTCCAACGCCGCGGCCGTGACGTTTGCGCTCACCCGCGTCGGCATGCAGCTCTCGCTCGGCGGTCTCATGGCCGGCCTCGCGCCGTCGCTGCACCTGCTGCTCGCGGTGCCGGCGCTGGTGCACACCGTGTGGCTCAACCCGCACATGCCGACGCCAGGCGCCGCCGCGAGGCTCAACACGACGCTTCAGGCGCACGACTGGCTGCTGATTGACCGTGCCGAGTCCAACACGGGGTACGTATCGGTGCTGCAGAGCATCAAGGGCGGGTTCCGCGTCATGCGTTGCGATCATAGCCTGCTCGGCGGCGAGTACACGGACCCGTCGGTCGTGGGGGGCGTCGTCGCGGAGCCCATCTACGGCGTGTTTGCCATGCTGGAAGCCGTGCGGCTCATCCAGACGGGCGAGGCGGTGCCGGACGACAAGGCCAATGCGCTCGTCATGTAATTTCTCCCCAGGAAAAGAACAAAAAACCCGTTGTATCAAGTTACTAACATCAAGTTATGCAGTGGCTTGGGAATCGGAACGACGCCTTCTGCGATGGCGGCATACGGCATCGACACCACTGTGGTCGAGATTGACCCGGTGGTGTACGCCTTTGCCAAGAAATACTTTCAGCTGCGAGAGAACAACGAGCCTATTCTATCTGACGCGGGCCGCTACACCAAGAAGCTGGCCGACGATGCGGCCGGCGTGCGCTTCGACTACATTGTGCACGACGTCTTTACCGGCGGCGCAGAGCCCATTGACCTCTTTACACTCGAGTTTCTCCAACAGCTGCACACTCTCCTCAAGCCCGACGGTGCCATTGCCATTGTACGTCCGGTGTCTACCCCCGCTCCTCTTTCTCCTCCCGACACAACCAAAAAACTAACAGCTTTGCGAGAACTACGCCGGCGACCTCGCCCTGCCTGGCCCGCGCGCCATTGTGCGCACCATCAACGCCGTGTTCCCGTCGTGCCGCATCTTTCGCGAGTTCCCCGCCGACGCGGCCAGCATCGCCGCGCATGGCGGCTCCGACTTTACCAACATGGTCATCTTTTGCAAGAAGACGCCCGGCGCGCTGGCCTTTCGCGCCGCCACGGACAAGGACATGCTCGACAGCTTTGCGCGCCGCGAGTTTCTGGTGCCGACGCACGAGGTGGACGCGACGGAATTCTTGGCGGCGGATGACGACACGCAGCAGCAGCAGCAGCTGGTGAGGGTGAATGAGACAGAGGTGGTGACGAAGTCGCATAAAACGAGCGCGAGGGGCCACTGGTCGATTATGAGAACGGTGCTGCCGAGCGTGGTGTGGGAAAAGTGGTAGATGGATGATGGTGACTGGTTGTGTAAAATGCGTATATATTGCATGTGCTTCATCAACATCTTATAGACAATGTCAAGTTTTTTCTTTTCGTTTTTCTGCGCATTGATGGCCCTGCATACGCGCCATTGTCCATCACTCCCTTTTCTAGCAGAGTGCATAGATTCCATGCACACATGAACAGCTGGCGAGTAATGGCCCATGGTCTTTCCCGATTTCCCTTTACTTTTTCTGCGCCTTGATGGCATTGACCGCATACTCCCCATTCTCCCTCGTCAGCTCCTTGGCATAATCAATAATATACGCCGGCGTCTCCTCAACCTTGTTATACGACGACGGGACCGGCTCCCCAAAGACCTGGTGGACCGGCACCACGCCGGTCCAGATGCCGTCCCTCGCCTGCTCGTCCTCCATGTCGTGCTTGTCGTCGCCCGTCTCGCCGTCGCGCGCCTTGAGGCTGCCCGACGCAATCTTCACACGCAGCACTGACGTGCTCTGCAGCTCCGCGCCCGTCGGCGGCTGCCGGCTCTGCGCCCAGCGGCCCGGCACCACCGAGTCGGTGATGAGCCGCAGCGCGTACAGCTTCTCCTCGGCGTCGGTCACGAGCGACGCGTGGCCAAAGAGCACGGCGGAGCGGTAGTTGTAGCTCGAGCTAAAGGCCGAGAGGGAGAGCACGAGGCCGTCGAGGTGCGCGACCGAGACGCTCACGGGGACGCTGGCGGCAGCTGCGCTCTGGAACATGCGCCCGGAGACGTAGCCGTGCAGGTAGAGGTCGAGCGGGTCGCCGAGGGAGGCCGAGGGCCGGTCAAAGGAGCCCATCTGGCCAATCATGGGGAGGGTCGCGGGGAAGGGCGAGTCGGGCACGTTCATGGACAGGTGGAGGAGGTGCGAGGCGTTGACGAGTCCGTGGATCTGCTCGAGGGCGTAGACGCCTAGAGCTAGTGTGTTAGTGGGAAGTGGCGGAGAATTTGGGGAGTAGAGTGACCTGCCTCGCTCGCCGTGGCGCTTGACCTTGTTGGTGGCATTTTTGGGGTATTCCAGACTGTGGCGGCCCATTGTGAAGGAGGCAAACAGGGCAAAGAACTGTAATTGAGTTGCGTGGTGGATGTATTGAAGGCTGATGGGAGGAGGTGCGGGCTGAGGCCGGGTTAAATACCAAGACGTATGCAAGTAATTCCCCTTAGCTCCCCTCGTTTGTCACCGGTGTCATACGCCCTAGCAGGAACACGGCTGCAGCTGCAGCTTACGAACAGCAGGGACATGACTGGACCGTCGTTCCCAAAATGGCAATTTCTAGTGAAGATGTCTCCATAAGTGGTAGCTGCCGACTGCCAACGGTCATTATGGTCTATGCAGAGGCCTTTTTTTTGTCAATTACAGTCGTTATGAGTCGTTATGAGTCCCGTGCAAGCGCCGGCGCCGGTGAGATTCGGCCGTGCGGGGTCTGCGGGGAGGGGCCACTCCGCGGGGGCTTCGGCGCCGGATCTACGCCGTTGCAACAAGCGCGCGTCCCAGACGTTGCTGGTACAAAAAAGTATGTAGTGCTGTATCGCTTCCACATACGGCTGGGGCAAATTCTCGTGGGCAGATATGCATGCATGCAGAAATCGTCAAAGACGTCTGTTACGGTTGTCACACGGCACGACAGCCTTGCAGGGGGTGGATGGCTGCTCCAGTCCTGTGCAGCTCGTGGCCCCTGCAAGCCACAGCTTGTACTGCCAGCAGCCAGAATCGGCTGGTTGGTTGGTTGGTTGGTTGGTTGGTAGGTCGACATGCATACGCAAGCCCCAGCCTGGCTTTTGCCTGCAAGGTGGAAGAATTTTGCCTCATACACATCCGGGTTGGCTCGTCGTTGGAGATCCATCCTCTTTCCACCTGCCGTAGATTTTTCTGGCATCGTTTTGGTGTGCTTCTAATCCTTTCCTTAGCCAACATCATGGACAACGAGAGCGAAACCGAACGGGGGCTGGCACTCCGTACCGCCTGTCGAAATGGCAACCAGCTGCCCACCCTCAACGAGCACGAAAACTACGACCAGGCCTATTGCCGCTACATTGCCGACCTCGTATCGCAGGCTGACGTGACCATAGCTCATAGCAGTGACGAGTCGGCTACGATGGAGTTGCGCCGGGACCGAGAATTGCTGGATGCTTTCCAGAGCGCAGGTTCAGAGAACGAGTTGCTCACTCCGGCCATCATGCATGTTCGAGAAGATGCCAGTACGAACGAGCTCTCGCTGGAATTTCCGCCACAAGGTCCACAGCCATGCTCATCCGCAAACTGAACCCACAACCACCCACAAAAGACAAGATCTAGACCAGAACTGAAAAAGTGCAAAAATAGTCAAAAAGGAAACATACAACAGCCGGTGTTCGCTGGTCGTCACCGACCCAACTACTAATCTGCCGGTCAATAGCTTAACTTCAGCGGAGCGAACGGGACGCGGTGTATTCTACTGCCTGTGGTCGTATGTGCCAGTCTCATAGCCAAACCGTACTATATCCAATGTTTGCCGCGATTTCTACATGCCTTCTTTGCCTGTAGTCTACTAACAACTACAAGACATTAAAAATTTTTCTCATGCGTGATAACCTGGCTCTAGTACACTATCGCACCAAGTGAAGGTGTCTGCTCTCCTCCCTACAGGCCAGTAAAGCTATTCGCAGAGATATATTCCGAAAAATGGCGGCAATGCCTTCGTCCTACCCTGTAGAGAGGCGTTGAGAGCACAATGCACAATTGAGACTATCGTGTTGACTGCATCTTGCGCAAGGATGCGGAATCCTGCTGTAGTCTCCCAGGAAGCCTGGCGACTCGGCTTACATCTCATCGCCCAATGAACTTGCATCCTCCCACAAAGGCACTGAATATTCACGGGACGCCTTCTCAACAAACCTCGAGAGAGAACACCTTCCAAATTTACATTCTGCATATGAACTCGGGATCCTTTTTCCAGTATAATTCGGAACATGACTTTTTCAAAAAATTTCTTGCGGCGCAGAAGCCTTTTGACTAGTGCCTAGCAAGCAGGACCTTTTCGGCGACCGGATTTCAGCCTCACAAGCGCACTGGGCTGCAACTTGGGGCGGATATCGCCTGATTGTTCTCGCGCAAGGCTGTAGCTATGCCATAATTATCAACGTTTCTCGTATTTGTCTATTACTGAGCCCCCGGGCTAGCGTTTAACTAGATCCGACTTCGTGGCGTTGGCAGTTCTGGAATTGGTTCAGCTTGTGCAGGCGAGGAAAGGCTATCACCAGAACGAAACGAACCATCGACTCGGAGCCGACCCAATCATGAGCACCACTGTCGAAAAAAAAAAAGCCCCGAAGAGGTTTCAATTAGCGTGTTTGAATTAGAGTCAGAGTTGAGTTGCGATAGTCAGGCTACAAGAAATAGACTCGTAATGGAAGGGTTTACGCATGACACTCTGACAGCGAACCAATTAGGAAAATCTCTTGCTGTTTTGTAGGAACGAGCCATGTCCAGCTATTGTTCAATAAAGAGTAAAGTGACAAAAAGAACCAAAAAAAGATGCTACTCCCCCGGCAAGGCTTGAACTTGCGACCTTCAGATTAACAGTCTGACGCTCTACCAGCTAAGCCACAGGGGAACAAATTACTAAGCAGTAACTGTTGGGGTGTTGAAACCCGGGCCAACTAAATCGGCTTATGCCTACAAAAATAAAATCTCATGAACGGTCGGGCAGGCTGTCGAGGCAATTGTTCACAAGGGCTTTCTACAAATGGGAGAAGGACATTACTGCTCACGCATAACATCGCATAGACATGACTGAACAAACAAAGGCTCGATTCAGGATTAGCCGTCAACTCGTCAATATCGACATAGTTTAGTTTGAAAACCGGCTGCTAATGGCTTTAGAAACCAGGCATCTTTACGACCGTTTACAAAGCTCCTAGCGAAGCATCAAGGCCTGTTATTAACGTCTTCCAATCCCAGATTTGCTTGCTTTAGTTGATGCCATTGCGAATGACTACCGGCCCGCCTCAATAGGATCCATGATCGTGAGGTCTGTCCCAGCGACAAGGTAGTTCCTTGCCAATGTCGCTGTACGTGTCGAGGTACCGCACACACTTCCTCTCAGTGAGCTCCCTCATGTCAAACGCCGTCTGCCCCGCGTCGACGGTGTGCCCATTGACCGAGACATAGGTGCCGTACTCTGGGGCGCCGCTCCCCATGATGACCCGCCACGCCTTGACCGGCGACGGCGGCGGCGCACGGCCGCCGCTTCCCGACAGCCCCAGCGCCGCGGCGTCCACGTCGACGACCTCGCCGGCCGCGTTGGTGTTGAGGCAGCGCACGCCGCACGTCTTGCAGAAGAAGAAGTGAATCTCGGCGTCCTCGGTGAGGTAGTCGCCCAGCTCCGCGTGCGGGTCCAGCGGGCGCAGCAGCAAAAAGTCGGCGGCCGGGTCGGCGGGCTTGAGGTGGAAGAGGCCCATCTTGTGGCAGGCGGTGCAGTTGCAGCGCGAGATGCGCTGCTCGCCGTCCCGGGGCGGGTGAGACGCGTCGTGCGGCGCCGGCAGGGTGAGGAAGAGGATGTAGCGGGTGGCGCCGCAGTGGCATCCGCCGACGAGGGGCACCTTGGTTGGTTCCATGGAAGAGGAAGCTATGGGGAGATGGAGACGAAAGGAAGAAAACAGTGGTAATCTGAGACGTTTATATGCTCATCAACTGGGATCGGCCACGGGATGGTCTTGAACTAGGGTAGCGCGAGCTGAAAAGAAGGCTTACACGGAGCGCCACAGAGTCGTGAAGCATCCGCAGTGACTAGACCAGTGAATTCACGGTCGCGTGGAGAGAACGTGTGGCCCGAATGCCTGTCCAATAATTGCTGCAGATCATTTTTCAAAGGGTGAGCTTGCAAAGTTGGAATTACTCTTTAGTTTGAGCAACGTTCTGCTCTTTGACAATGATTTAAAACGTAGCGGGCCATGTTATACAGGCCGCCGCTCGTCTTGCCGCTCGTGCCATGCCAACGCCGTGCCGAAGTGCGAGGCTTGCAGACAGTCGACTTGCGCAATCTCATCTATAGTTCTCAAGCCATGTACTGCTACGATGCAAGCCTACACCCCGCTGTGTTGTGAAAGCTAGAACAGCTGCTGTGTTGTGAAAGCTAGAACAGCTGCTGTAAGCTTGGTGATTGCCAGACGGTGAGGGATGCTCCTTGGCCTCTTCTCCATGACGGTCTCGGGTGTAGCTTCATGTATTTCATCGTGAGTCTAGCTGCCTCAGTTTACTAGCTACCGGATGCACTTCATAGAATGCCCTGGAGCTCTCCCCCAAAAACTGCCCTCGACGCCCAACTGACTTGACGCCGATGACGATGGCAGCTTGGAGAGCAGGAATCGCAGTAACAGTATTCGTCATACTCGCCCGAGCACAAAAATTACCATTTAGTCGAGTCTTCCACAGTTCAGGGTCCTTGACACGTTCGCTAGCATTTCATCAGGCATTCCATCTCATGCATTTATTGGCATAACCTCTTGGCCTGCTCAAGAGGACTTCGGAGTGGGGCCGGGTTCTGGGCCGCGACTGGGCTTCCAGTCGCCCGATTTGCTTCTTGAGCGCAGGCCGTGAAAGCGTACAACGCACTATAAAGAGACATGGGAGAAATGAGAGGGAGAACACGGCCTGGTGCCGAATGTAGTACGCCTCATGGTCGGCTCGTTTCTCCTTTCAAGATCGTGCACCGACGTTTCAATCGAGAGGCTGAGCAGCTCCTCGCTGTGGGTAAGCCCGACGTTAAGACACTATGTACCAGGCCTTTTTTTCTTCTTCTCTGCTAATTCTTCGCCTATTTGCTCCTAGAAGCTTCTGCATGGAAAGCATTATTTCTTGTGGCTAGCAGGCGGCAGGTGTTAGACGCAAGAAGACAGCAGCAAAAGGCATCCGGAGGGTGCGAGGCGACGCAAGAAAATTGTGAAAATATAATAAGAAACCACTAACATATTGAAGATTACTATATGGACTGTTTAGAGGCATCTAAGTTATCTTTTAAGCTTATCAAAATTCTTCTGCAGAAAGTAATACGCCTTGCTGAGTCCAGCTACCCTATACACCTCCGTGAGTGTATAGGTAGGTATGCATGACAGGCAACTCTATATGGCCTATGAAGGCATCTGTGGGTGTTTCTAAATAATATCGGCTCAGTAGAGAACAAGCGTAGTTTGACAGGCACTTTTTCTGTGAGGATAGCAATCAACAAACCGGTCATCAGAAACGCTTTTGCGATGGCAAACAAGAGGTGGCGGAACGTGTTGAGATCGATCAGCGCAAATCACGAAGAGAAAGCGACCCAGAGTTGCACTTTCTCCAGGCTTCTATCAATATATTCACCCTGGTACATCGATATACAATAAAGGCGACCCGTTCCCTGGATAGCCAGACGACACTTCTACGAATAAGACAGCACTCAACGTCAAGAATATGGTTGCTAGTCTTACCTAGTGACCGTGGTAGATCATTCAATTGCTTTGACATGTCTATGACGGATGTAGCTTTATCAAAAACCACCAAAGGTATGTGCACAGGCCTTTGTCTGCATCGGCAGGAGCCGAGCCAACCACAGATGTGACAGAACGACAAACCTTGCCGCCACAAATGCAACCCCAGTGATGGAAAGTACAGACACAAGCTGAAAACAAAGGTGCCAGAGCAGGTCACGCTCGACTCCGGGACGAGGGGCACTTTGGTGCACGGTAACCATCCCCGGACTTCGCAGCTATAATTACTCTTTGCGAGTTGCGCCCACCGTGGGACCAATGACGACGTCCGGGCAAAACGAACACCAATTCCCCATTTAAGCTTGTCCCTCTTTGGTCAGACGAGCTGCAAGGAGCGAAGCGAAAAAGTCAAATAAATGAAGTCGCCTCACAAGATGTCATGAGCTTTCAGACATGACGGGTCATATCGCCCGAGTGCGCATATCTCTTTTCTGCAACAGGAACGGATTCCGAAAGCCCCCCCCCCCCCCAAAAGAAAACGGACGGACCTGACAGGGGTCCAGTGCATCAAGGTTTGATCTAGCATATGTCATCCGCGGCCCCCAAGAACGGCAGGCCGGAAAGGAAGTCTTCACGAGTGCCCAATCAATGCAGAGCGGCTCACCCGTCAAACTTTGAAACGATTGGGCAGCTTTTGTTTTGCAGCTGGTCAGCGCACGGTTGCGCGGCGCCGTCCGAACGGGAGGCAAAAGAGGTCTCTGAATGGATAAACTCCATCCCCCAACTTGGACACTCCCTCGTACAGCGCCAGTCTCTGCTCTCCTGCACGGACTCTCTCCTGCCTGATTCGGGGGCCCATTTGTTCTTCTTTCTTCTGCTGCTTGTGGATTTTTTTTTTGCTTGGAGCGCCAAGTCCGTCACGGTGCTTCGGAGACGTTTCGTGCGCGTTTCAGACACAGGGACGCTATTGGCTGCGACATGTCTTTTCAACACACCATTGTTGGTTCCCTCGGCTTGGAGGTACTTGTCATATGTCTAGAAGAAAAAGAAACGACTATAGCAAACAAAGAGACAACTAGAAAAGACACTAAAAAGCTAAAAAAAAAAAAAAAGCATGTGCGACCGCGTATACATGGCCAACTGTTCATGCAGACGTCACCACTGCTTTGAAACAGCGAGCGTCTTCTCCCTTTGACTTGTAACCTGCACTTTGACTTTTCATAATTTTTACGCCCACACCTTGGAAATACCCATCCTTCTTTTTTCGATATGGTGCCATCGCGTAGCCCGTCTTCCGTCAAACGCAGATGCAGCGCCGTCGGTCGGGTCCCAGAAGGAAGCGACAGTTCCCAATGCAGCGATCTTCCGCATTCCAGTCCTGGACCGGCAGCATCACCACACACACAATATGCCCCCCCCGCTTGGCCGTTTCTGTCCTTGACCTTTCCCACCTTTCCTTGTTCAGAAACCCGCCCTTACTCGTGGCATGGACGGGGGGCCCTGGGCCGCTTTCTGCCCTGCCTCTCGCCCCGACAGCGTGGTTCTCCCGCCGTGTAGAGTGAGAGCCCCGTCGCTCTGTCTTTCTCACATGGCGCAACCAGCAAACCCACAGTCCAAGGGCCACACTGACTGACGGATTTGGGACTTTTATCGCCAACTTGTCTCCATCTCAGCTGGGTGCTTCTTTCCCCTAATCCTCTTGCTATGAACACGCCTGGCCCTGGGCCCAAACCGGGCTGCCGAGGCGTGATGGCTCCAAACTCCGCCCGCCCTCCCCCTCCTTGTTTGCCAGTGTCTGCCCTGTTCCCACTTTGGGGTGGCATGAATGGCGTCAAACTTTGCTGCTGCGGCGGACGCCCGGCCGCTGCCTCTTTTTTCTTTGCCTCTGCAGGGGTCGCGCTCCAGTTCCCACGAGGGACCAGCGGGCGGCCCTCCCTTCGGAGTCGTGCCGCTCCCTGGGGGGATTTCCGTGGCCGTGTCCGCCCAGTGCGCTCTTTTGCTTGGTTGCCGCTGGGGGCTGTTGAGCTGTGGGAGGAGGTGTGCGTGTATATACCGTCGCGCAGTCACGCCTGCCCGGCGTCACCGTGTTATAGCTGAGTTGTCAGACGACTCGGCTCCCTCGTTCCGTGCCATCACATGTGAGTATGATTGAAAATGAATGACAGATGAGGACTTGGATCAATACAACTTGCATCTGCTCCGTTTGCTTGCAGCGGCAAAAGGTACTCCCCGGATGGTAACCGAGTTGGGCACGCACACTTGTCTTAGATGCAATGTGCAACGCGCGTGGCGGGCGATGAACACATGGGCGGGGAGACGTAGCCGCTGGAAGGATGCACCAATCACTCGTTTCTGGACACCTCTTTGCTTGCATTCCTGGCTGTACTGCCTGCAATTCACAACCAGAACGACACACACGTCCAAGGTAGGATGTGTGATCGGGATAGCGCGCCACCAACTGTCAAGCCTCAAGCCCCCAACACTTTTCTTTTTTCTCCGAACCAAGCCTCCATTGGTAGCAGCGAGCTCGTACAACTGCCGCAACATAATAAGAAACGAGGCAAACACGCAGAAACAATGAGCGCCACCGCCACCTCTTGGCTAGTTACGAAAGAGGCGTGCACTTTGTTATGAGAAGAAACCGCCCGTCTGCTACGAGACACGCAAATTGGCAATTGTGCGTCATGCGGGCGAGCCAAGAGCTTTACAAAATCACATGATGGATTTTGTTTCACGTCAACCTGGCGCGCCGCATTCGTAGTGTGCCTCAGACACTTGTTCGCTGAACCATGCCGTTGGGTCTGTCGGCGGCAGAAGGAGAGTCCGTCAACCAGTCAAGCTATGCAAACAACTGAGACCTTGACCCGGACTTGGGTGTTGGCTTTCGTCAAAATGTCTCAGCCTTGCGTCAGTGGCCAACTTTGATCCGTTGGCAACCCATCGTGACCCGTCTTTTTCGCCGCAGCTTCTTGGTTCCCCAGCAAAGTAGCTGCAGCCAACATGCAGCAACGTTTCCCGACAATGGAACCAGTCATCTGAGCTGTCAACTTTCCCCGGCTTTTCGGAGCACCCGACAAGGCAAACAGCGTAGAGGTGCGATTCACGCACGCCACTAATGCACCACCGTTTTCTCCCATTCCGACTTTGCCCACTTGAGAGCATCGCCGACCAACTCAGCTGGCCGAACCGAGCAATTCTGGCTAGGTACCTGCTTTGCTCCCATCTTCCCATTCTCTCGCATACACCCCATCCCCCACAGTACTAGGACCCAGTCAGCTTTGTGTTAGTTGCAAACTCTGCCGCCTCTTCTCCAGCGGAATCCAGTCCCAGCTGACTCTGTGCCTGCCCTTATACTTGAGCCCCCTTTCACCGCGCTCTACTAGAGAAGGGGCGAGGCAAAAAAGCCCACTTTCTACTGAATCAAGAGCCTTCTTTTGCACAGCCGTGTTTCTCCTTGTTCTGTGGAGCACTCCTGCCGTGCCCACCGTGAAAGTGGTGATGCTCTGCCGAATCCGGCGAAGGAGCGCGACTTGGCCCATCAAGGGCGGCTCAAGCTTCTTTGTTCCCAGCTGCAGCGCTTTGAGAGTACTGATCACTGAGAAAAGGCCGTTTCAGCGCAGGGGCCATGAGGAGAGCTACCCTATGCGCGTACATGTGGGCACAGGCGCGACTCTCGCAAGAAATAGGCGGATACGGAGCAATCGCTGCCCGAGCGTCAATGCCAGCGCAATGGTGGTGCCCGAGGCTGATTTTGCGCTACTGAATCGATCTCGCCCGGTGTGTCGTTCTTGTCGCTTCTATAGGCTCGCTGAATCGTGGCTCTTTGACTGGCAAGTTTCTAGATCGCATGATCTGAGCCCAGCTCTGCAACGGCCCCTCTCTCGCTGTTTCCGGTCATCTCTGCAAACTTGCCCAACAGGCACGCCCTTCACAAAAAGTCCCACGGCCGTGAGGCAGGACAAACCGTATATCGACTACCTACAAGTGACCTGTCATCGCCGGTTCTGGCCCCCAACCAACGCATGCGGAAAATCTTGTTTCCCGGAATCTGGTCGTTCTTCACTTTGCATGCATTCACAGCGCCGCCAGGGTTGCGGGTGTATGCTGGCCGGGCCTCCCGTCCTTGGACGCCCCAGTGTTTACCTTCTGCTCCCTGGGTCGCCATTGTTCGGGTGCCTCGTCCGGATGACCCTAATGTAGGTACCGTCCGCCAATCCTCGGCAGCGACACAGCACCCAGCCCGCAAGCCGTAGAGGAAGGGCCGCGACGAAGCCGACGGCCCCAGGATAAGTGCCCTACTACCCACCTCCAACAAGAGCGCAAAACCGGTGCTGGTGTCCCATCCAACCGGTAGACAGGGTGCTCCCCCAACACCCCTCCTCTCTCTTCCCCCCTCCTCCTTCGGTCGTAGTGCCCCTCCAACTCTGCTCCCACCCAACTCGTTGCGCATGCGTCATCCCCGCCCACGTCGCTTTCTCCGTGTCTGTGTAGAGTTGCATGCTAAATCACGTACCTCGGGCGATTCCCGAGCCCGTCGCAAGTCGCGTGGAAGCGCAAGTCATGCCAACTGTCTTTGGCCTCTTGTGGTAGCTGAAAGGCAGCTTGGGGTTCCGGCAATCCCTTCCGCCCTGTAGACCACAATTGTCTCTAGAACGGGGGCAACGAACACGCCCGCCCTTGCCGTGGCTAGTCTTCTTGCTCTGATACGTGCACTTCGCAGTGACATCAGCACGCCACCCATCATACATCCCCCACCGCGCCTTTAGTTTCCGCTAATAAGCTGCAAGGCTTGCCCTCGCCCGCCCGCGAGTTGGTTTCCTCTGCTCGGACCCTGGCCCTACCTCCTGATTCGACGTGAGTCTCAGTAGGCACCTCCTCGCCAGCGTATGCTCACCGCCCAGGCCGGGCACGACCAGTTCTTTCACCTGCGGGGCACACCAGTTTAGTGAAGTTTGCGTCTGGAGGAGGGGGGGGGGGTTGATGATAGCCGCACAGCTGCGAGGAACAAGCGTAGCGGTCAGCGTGTGTCTCAAATTTCCGGTCAGCCTGCACAATGTCCGGCAGTGATGGTGAGTAAACTAAGAGAACAAGATTATCACAAGGCGACAATGTGGCAAGCGGAATGGCGCTTCAAGGCAGCACTCACTTTCACTTCTTGACAAAGACTTTGCGCTGGCAGCGCCTTTGAACAGCAATCAGCAAATCAATGACGGCAACTTTTCAGACAGAATATCTTTACGGAAAAATAAAAAACATTAGTAGCCTGTATTGCTAGTAAAATTACATCAAGTCAGATGAACAAACGGTCCATCTGTAATGCAACGTCTGGCCACGATTCGAGGTACCTGTCCCACAGGCGGCGAGTGACACTCGAATGTCAGGTGCACTAAATATTCAGTAAATATAACAGATACAACAGGGATATAGACCTTGCGAGAGAAAAATCAGAAAACCAGCCAACCGATAAGTGCCGTGAGGCGTATCCATCTTCATACGTATAGTTTTTTAAAAAAGAGCAATTGTAAAACACTGCGGTGGTCAACCGCATCGAACAAGACAAAGCTCAAATCAGACCTAGTGCGAGAAAAAGGAAAAGAGGAACAAACAAGAAACCGTGCGCGGCCAAAGGCGAAACTCGAAGGAGAAAAAGGGAGGTCTGAAAGATGCCAAAAACATAACCGGATGCTGACTGAGCGTTTGTTGCCAAACTTGAAATTCCGTCTAGATTTGCGCCGTTTCTGTGTTGTGTTTTCTGTGGTAGTTTTGTCGGCAGGCTCTGCGCTGCGTTGATGCAGATAATGGGTGAGTAAACACGCCATCGCATGGCTTCATGCCAAGTGCGCTGCCTGCAGCAGGCGGTGGAGTGCATACGTGCCAAAATTGCAAAGTCCTGCGACGCCAGCAAACGTTTCCCAAGGACATCCAGATATCAATGGGAGGGCTACCTTGACCGCTGTGGGGTCCAGCCCCTCTACCTTGGGCGATTCAAACGATCAATCATGCCCTTGTCGATGTCATTCTTGTCTACCAAGTTGCTCAAGCTCATCTTGGATGTAGGTGCTGGCTGACCTTGTGTCGCGGGCACGCCGGGCTGGCGAACGGGGGTTGAAGCACCGCTAGAGCCGTTTTGACCACCGGGGGATCGAGATTGAGGGCCGGCGGTAGATGCAGAGGCTGCATGCGGGCTATGTCGGGGAGCGGAATATGGGTACTTGCCGGCGCCGGGGCTGCTCGTGCTGGAAAACTCTGCCGGAGACCGTCTGCGTGGGTCATCTTCGTGGGCGCTGCGAGGTGCCTGTCTGCGCCAGTCCTCGTCTCGATCCATGGTATCTCTCGATCGCTTGCCGACAGCCATAGACGGGTCCTCTCGAGGATCTCCACCATAGGGTGCATAGGGTTCGATCGGTGACTGCCCGGACTGGCCGTAGTATGCGCCTCCTGGCGCAGGCGGTCCTCCATGGTGAGCCGGGTAGTGATGTCCACCAGGAACCGAGTTTGGGGCAAGAGGCTGGCCATAGGCCCCGAAAAGCTGCGTGCCAGGTGGAACGCCGCCTTGAACTGCGGAGAGTGGAACAAAGGCCGTAGAGCTCGAGGAAGAGACGGGCTGGAAAATACACTCCTGATTCATTCTTGCGCAGTTCTGGCATTTGCCCCCAGGGGCACTCTGATAACCACTGCATCGAATCTAATGATTGTTAGTGTTTGCCAATTATGGGTGCGCGTAGAGATGCCCACCTTGCGCTTTCGGCAGTATCTGCAGGCGATGGAGGTACGCTGTCGCGGCGCTGCTTGCGCCATTGCAGGGCCAACCCCCTGGCCAAAATCCGGTGGATATGATCCAGGCGGAGGACCGCGATAATCACGAGGGTAGCCATTGGGAGGAGGTGGGCCTTGCTGGCGGTAATAGTAGTCGGGCGGATAGTCGCTGTATTGAGGGTGGCGTCTATCATCGTAGTAGCTGCTGCGATGCTCTGGCGGGTATGCCGGAGATCTATGGTCAGACCCAGGCTGCAGAGGAGGCAGAAAGCCAGGTGGGTGGCCGGACTGTCCAGGAGGCGGGTATCCGTTACCACTATTAGGCGAGGCATACCGTGGATCCGGGGGATAACCACGGCTAGGCGGAGGCTGCGCGGAGTAATTTCCTCCGTGAGAATCCTGAATAGAGGGTAAGGTGACTGAGGCTGCCATGGTGCCTCGAGTTTCGGCTGCGTGTCGGGCTTCTTCAATAGAGGAGCGAGAGTGTGGTGAAGATTGCGAATGCTGGTCCTCTGGGCGAACGTGCGGAGGATACTCTCGACGATAACGGTCGTCGGCCATGCTATGTCTGTCCTATAATGGACACTGAGGGTTCGAATACAGCCCACTAATCGATCGATTAGATTGGCGAAAGTTGCGAGGAGATTGGCAGGAGAGAGAGTTCAAGTTGCATTGATGATGAGGTTAGGTGTGTGAGAGTGGCGAGGCGAGAGTAAAAGTTATGCGCCGATGCGGGGCGGCCTGTTGCAGAAGTGATCAATTTGGTGAGGTTCGTCGTGTCTTTGCACCAGAGATCGAACGCGGCTTTCTCGAGCCAATCGGTGGGCGTGTTAAGGAGCGGCGGCGGTGACTAGCGCAGCCGAATAGTGACGACTTCGAGGCAGGGTGTCGAGAACAGAGCCCGCAGGTAGCTGTTTTTGAAATCAAAATGACAGCCAGCAAGTCTCGTACGGGATGCGCGCGAAGCCCTTGACGGATGCGTCCGAGGAGGAAAGGAAGGTTGACGCAGGAAGAAGAAGCGCAAAGGCCGGCTGGCGGTGGAAGTAAATGGCAAAGGTGGTGGGGAGAGG
>JARJRE010000417.1:0-22435 GCA_030783385.1 Akanthomyces dipterigenus | reverse complement strand
TAGTCAGGGCTGCGTGACAATCATCCGTCGTGATTCAGCTTCCCCTCACTTGGGTCCCACCAAGCGCGCCCAATAGTTCTCTTCGATGTTGACGCCTGAATGACTACAAGATCATCGCGTGGCATGCGGGGCCTACGCCGCAAAACGATTCGCAAAAGGACTGGCAATAATCATTCTTATCATGTCTGTTGATACAATCTATGGGCGCATGACCGTTGTAGTCACCGACGCCACAGCCGGGAGTACAGTTTCCTAATTCGTACGTTTCCCACGTTACAGCTCTTGGTATTCCGCTCCCATTTCTGCGGCGTCTCCCTCTGACACCTTCCCGCGTCCCCAGTCGAATGGATCTCCGCCTGGAAAACACAGCCCTAGCCTCCAAAAGTAGTCTCGGTGAGCGAAAAATAGCTGCCACAGCTTGAGCCGAGTGGGAAAGCCGCGTTTCTGTAACCGGCTTCCGACAACGCCTTCGTAAAACTTTGTCAAGCGCGCCAGGCTCTCTGAAGTGCTGTCCTGACCGGCGCTACACTTTGCGTCGTGGTCGCCCATGCACAGCTGCAAGTCCTCCTCAGCAGGCGGAAGATTCGATTTGGTAATGTGAATCTCGCCGGCATGCGGCTTGTATCCCCATTCCCCGGGTGGCAGCAGCGGCACAGGGTCGTTTGTATGCGTCACTCTCCGGTATGATCGTTTCTCCATGCTGCTGTCGTCGTCCAAATCGAACAAACGATTAATGAAATCGATGAGCCCATCGTTGCCCACACGCGGCTCGCCAAATGTTGTGACGACAATGTTGTCCAGGCCCAGGCTAGCCTTGAGCTCTAGGGCTGCCAGACATGCCACTGCGCCGCCGAGGCTATGCCCAACAAGATGAATTGGCTTCGACGGATGTGTCTTCCGTAGTTGCACGACCTCGGGAATGACCGACTCCTTGGCGCTCTGCCATGCCTTGAAGAAGCCCATGTGCACGGTGCAATTGGTGCACTTGTGTGCTGGCCCGTCACCCTGCGAAGGATATGGCACATACTCCTGAGGCACGGTGCTGAGGTCGATTATGGTGTCGGCGATGCTGTAGGTGCCACGAAAAGCGACGATGATGGCTTCATGCGAGTCTATGGCGACATTGGTGGCGGGCGTCTCGTCAACGGCAATGTAGCCGCAGCTGTCGGTTAGGAACAGGCCAGTGCTCCATGTTTTCGAGAGCGTCACGTTGGGGAACTCGGTGCAGCGTGATAGACAGTCAAAGGGCTTGCTGATGCCCGTGGTCCCGATGCAGTAGGAAATATCGACGAGCCGGGCCAGGCGCTCAAGCGAGCCAAACAAGTCGGCCGACACGCCGGATGCTGGATGCGCAGCGGCAACACGCAGCAAGCACGTAAACAGGATGGGCCACATTTTTTCGCACGCTGGTGGCCCAGCCGTTAAAGTTGGCGTAAATGGTAGATTTATTGCACAGGAGGGAACAGATTTGAAGCGTAGGATGTCAGAGGCAAATGCATGATCATGAGGTTTGGGTTGCTCAGGTGGGCCAAAATCTGGGGGTTAGCGCCAGCCCGACACTAAAACAGGCACGGTAGAACGCCACTGCATCGTAGGTTATACATTATTTGATTGGGGAAACAGTCTATCAATTTTTCACTCATACAGTTTGCATCATTATTCCATTGACATCATTTCATAGGCCATCTTGTAGCTGGTAGGGTCACGGACGGGCGAGAGGCTGCTGAAGACGCCGCTGTATTCTGTCGAATTAGCGGCGCATTCGCCGCCCTTGCAGGGAGCCGAGATGATGACGGTGCCAGCGGCCTCGTAGAGGGGAGTTCTGTTGCAATGTCAGTATTTTCCATCTTTTTTTTAAAGTAATTCGGCTTACCCCTGAGGAGAAGGGCAAGCTCGCTCGACAATGGCCAGTTGCGAATTAGTCCGGCCCCAGATAAACTTGACGTCACGGTTCTCGCAGGCAAAACGAGGCGTAAGCCCCTCTGGTGTGGTTGACTTGGACGTGCTGTTGAGCTGGCACGTCGTCTCCACGCCGGTGGCGTCATCCGCATAGCCAAATGTGAAGCAGTCTGGTGCAGAGGCGTCGCTGGTGCCGTTGGAGTGGCCGACAAAGTTGCGAATCTTAAAATCCCGGGGCAGGTTACAGCCCTGCTGCTCGGCCGCCTTGAGCAGCATCGGATGGGCAGTGTAGGCGGCGGCGACGGGCAGCGCGGCAACGGCAAGGCTGAGACGCATTTTGTTTTGTGATGGAGATGTAAAAGAAGCAGATGAAGGAGACTCCTTTCAGAGACTGGCAAACGAGAGAAACAGCGAGACAAGGGCATTTAAACGTGCCCGCCTTGAAAAGGGCAGGTTCCACATGCCAACAGCCAGCCGCCCGCCCCCTGATAAAGTTTGGACGCTCAGCCCAACGATCACTGCCGATCTCCTTGTTTCATCTTTTGGTGGTTCCTGGCTCTGGCTGGTGCCAGCTCTTCTGTCTGCCCTCTTATTTTCCAAGGTAGAACATTGGGGCCCAGTTCCACCGAGACATTGCTTATTCGTAAACAGGCGGGCCTGAGCACCCAGAAGCAAACAGCACTGCCACGGTCCATCGTCAGCTGCTTCGATGGAACGACCGCGCGTCGGCGACACGAGACCCTAGATGGGCCATGCCAAAAGAGAAGAGCCAAGTCGGCTGTTCGTGTAACAAGAGGGACGACAGTTGCGGATGTATTGCAATTGCGGCCCTACGACCGTCAAGACTGGCAGCTTCGGACTATAGCCTGTCAACGCATTGCCTACTCCCTCTGCGATGGGTCAAGAAATTCTCAACAGCAGCCAAGAGTTGGATGGACGTGGATCACATATTCATCAGGACGTTCCTGAAAAGGCGACGATCGCGGGCTGTGTGGATGAATGGACCTGGCACTGGATCCATTCTTCAAGTCCGAGAGGCCTCTCTGCGAGCTCTTGTTCTCGCGCTCTTCGCCTTGAGCCAATCAGGAAGGACTGCGGATTAGAGGTGTCGTATTCATGCTGCTCACCCACAACTGTCATACCCGAGCTGTCACTAATTATGTAGGTTTGTGTTGATCAGATGGTAACTGAGCTTGCACAAAGCGACATCGGTCGCAAACTTAGCGTCGAGCATGTTAGCGTCGCCGTCGGAGATTGCGATACGGAAATAAAATGATGTCGACGATGGCCAGCGAAAACTCGGTGTAAATAAAAGGGTGGCAGATTCTTTGTCCTGAGACGAGATCGAAAGCTTGGCTCGTCCCGCGATCTTCCGGTAATGGTGCGGAAATAGTCGCGAACCCGGCGACGGTGTTCAGGCACAAACGCCACGAGCAGCCAAGGGTGTCGTTGTTCAACGATATGACTGATTCTCTCAAGCCTCATAGAGACACAGCCCTATCAGTGGCTGCTTCTGGTGCCACCGCGCACGGGCTGTTGCGCGAGCACGCAATGCATTCATCAGAGTAGCTGCACGCCGGGTAAGATGTTTTCTGCATTAAACGAGCGCCGAGTGCATAGCACAGCATTATTCCTGCATACTGTCACATTGTTAAATTTGCAGCCTCTGCGGCGCACTGCACCACCAGCGACGCACCGCCTCAGCAAGAAAGCTGCAAGAACAGATATTCCGTTTCAAGACGCCCATAATAGCGAAATATTCTATGCTAAAGAGGAGGAGTCATTCAGGAGGTAGCCTCTCTTTCCCATAGACATCAGTGGCGCTGGTCATGAGACGGGCTGCGGTCCTGCGCACAAGTTTGTGCATAAGGTAGGCTAAATTTCTTACCGTTATGGCTTCAAATCGCTCCCCCTAAAAAGCGCATTGTTAGTCTCCAGCGGGACGTGGCTGAAGGATTGCATGCATATCCAGCGTGTCAATCTGCTGGGCGCTTAAGTATGGGGAGGAGAGTGAAGCTGTTCGTTGCAGTCTTGCACTGCAACAAATTCGACCTTTCAAAAATTACCGCCGTTTGGTATATTGCTCTTGGTTCACAAAACTCACACCCGGGTTGTTCTCCGTAATTCTGAGGAAAACTCCCGCAGAAGTGCTCGAGGCTACAAGTTAAAGTGGTTGCATCACCATGCATACTGCGTCGGGGCTGAGGTTGATAGTGGTGTGTGGTAGGATTCGGAGGCCCCCAACGCGAGGCTGACTCTCAGGAATGAGCCAAAAATAGCCTCACCAAAGGGTACCTTTGCCGGACTCGTCTTGAACATGGAATTTATTTAATGTATCACATTCCGGCGTTCTGGCGCCATTCGGAGCCATTATCAAACCCCCCATCACCATCAAGATGCTCAACACTTCTCACTTAGTTTGGCCCAGCTCCGCCGATATGCTGCGCGATGCTCTTCATATGTCAGACAAACTGCCCCTCCGGTGCTGTGGAACCACCCAAAAGCATCAATGCTGCAAAAAGCCGATTAGCAACGCCAATCGGACCAGTATCCAGCAGCTGCTCAGCGATGCTGTCGCTGCTGGCAGCTGGAGTGCTGCCCGGGAGCTCTTGGTGCGCCTGTCTCAGCTGGTTCTATGCCAGGGACCGCATCAGAAACAGGGAAGTGGGCTTCTGTGCTCGTGGCAGAAAACGTTTGCCGAGACGGAGAAACCACGCGCAGTGGGCAAACCCGCGGTCGGATCCGCTCACACTTCAACTGTCAAAGTGACAATCAAGCCCAAGCCGATTGGGATCCGCACGCATACAACGGTCGCTGCGGGCCTCGAAGTCACAGCCAAGTCTGAACCGGATGAGGAGGCAGATCTCTCATTGCTGCTCCAAACATCCGATATACATGAGAAGACTCAGTCGGCCCACGTCTTTGTCCCATACGGCAAGACACGCACCCAGGAACAAATCAACAAGGCCATCAAGGGCATCATCGGGAAGCCCCTTTCGTCAAATGAGATCGAGGCCCTGTCCACCTCTGGCGTCGTCTACACGTACAAGTTTGTCCAGGACGCCGGCCACGGGAAGCCGCACATCAAGATTGGCTACACCGCCTACCTCGAGCGCCGCAAGAAGGAATGGAAGCGTAGTTGCGGCTATGACACTAAGCCCCTGAGTCACAACACGGCGAGCCTGTACATGCGCGTGGAGCGTCTCGTCCACGCGCAGCTCTGGGCGTGCCGCAAGCGCGAGGCGCAGTGCCCCGGGTGCGGGCGCTCGCACAAGGAATTTTTCGACGTGCGCTTGCCCGAGGCCAACAGGGTCATTGGGCTCTGGGCCGAGTGGATGGAGCACAGGCCGTACGGCGACGACGGGCTGCTCAAGACGGAGTGGCTGGAGAAGCTGCGCGAGGTCGACTTGGGCGATCCAGATTGCTGGGAGACTTTTACGGCAAAGGAGTGAAAAGGCGATGATTATGAGCGGTAATGATTTTTATATATAATGATGTGATGGTGATGAGGGTTTTTTACATGTATGCATAGCGTTTTGATTGGGAGTTGATCAGCGTCGATATTCGCGCTTTGTGGGATTAAGCTATTTTTTCAAACATTTTTATTGTTAAATGCGAGTTGCGCCTTTGACCCTCTTTACATTGATTGAATAAGAGGGGCAAAATATCATCATGAGTGACCCATTAGTCGAGCATGTAAAATATCCGACAGGCTCTGGAGTAATAAGACTAAGCCGGCTCAAGGTAAAACATATCCGCCGTCAATCAACAGATCCGATCCCGTCATGTACGATGAGGCAGAGCTTGCGAGATACAAGAAGATGCCCTTGATCTCGTGGACGTGGCCTTGGCGTCCCAGCACAGCCATGCGGTAGGCCTCGTTGACGGCGGCCGGGCTGGCGCCCATTTTGGTGTCAAAGAAGCCGGGCGAGACAATGTTGACGCGTCCAAAGTCGCGCCACTCGCGGGCCAGCGACTTGCCAAAGTGCGTGACAAAGGCCTTGGTGCCGTTGTAGATGGGCTGGTCGGTTGGCACGTTGACAATGTGGCTGCTCATGCTGGACGTGATGATTAGGTTGCCGGAGCCCTGGCGCTTGAAAACTTGTCCTACGTATTTGGCGCAGTACACGACTCCATTGACTGTTTTGCATGTCAATAGCTGCAGAACCTGGAAGGAAATGGACAGGGAGGCTGACGTACCGTTGACAGACATTTGCTTGTCAAACTCGGGTAGAGTCTGCTCTAGGATCGGCTTCGAGATGGCCATGCCTGGCGACTCATTTAGTTACGGATGTACCTGTGCACCGAATGAGATGCTCAATCAGACTCACCAGCATTTGCCACAAAAACATCAATCTTGCCAAAGTCCTTGGCCACTTTGGCAACGGTGGCTTCTACTTGGACAGGGTCCGACACTAAGAGTTGTTACAATATATCCATATTCGAGAGAGACGGCTTCACCAACCATCTACCTTGTAGGCGGCGGTCTTGACACCATGTTGCTTGCCGAGTGCTTCAGCTTTGGTAATAGCAGCATCATTACTAGTACAATACTTAGTTGGGTAATTCCGCACGTAAATTGGACGCAGTTTCCAGAAACTCACGAGTTGTACCAAAAGGCGACGTTGCCTTGCGCCTCGGCCATAGCTTCAGCGGCAGCGTAGCCCAGCCCATCAGCGGCGCCCGTCACCACCACCACCTTTCCGCTCATGTTGAACTGCTGCACAACATTTGCCGGAATATCTGGAAAGGGCTTAGGGAAGCCTTCCCGAGTTTGGGCGCAGTTTCCAAAGTCCATTGACATTTTGACGGTGACTGCGGTTTGATCAGTGCCTTTGAGTTGGGGTCTACAGCTTATAGCTGAGCTGCGTGATCCGTTCTTTGGGTAGGACTAAGACTGCTAGAATATGCGGTGCAATAGCCACAATGCAGAAAACAATAAACATGTTTTTAGTGTCGAGGTGCTGTCTGGGTGAGAAATGTAAACGATGTACCCCTCATTCGATGTAAGTACATCTTGTGTTACTTGGTACCGGGGTTCTGTCCGCAGCCGTGCCAATGTGGGACAGTTGCTACCGCGCCTATCATACGCTCCAGCACAACGGCAAACAACCTAACAAAAGGGCATCTCAAGTACCGTCTTAGTAATAAGCGAGTAGCTACCTACGAGTCTCCTTCCATTCCATTGTGTCAATGAAAAAGCAAGTAGGCGTCGCTCCAGCACACGGCCAACAGCTCGCGCAGGGGAGGCATGGCCACGCCCAGGTAGCAAAATCAACAGCAAACTAAATGCATCAGCATTCTTTCCATCATCATGCAAGAAATGATCATGCCATTTCTTCCTAGCATGCAGTCGTCAGTGTTCACGGCAGATGCCCAACACAATGTGTTCAGGAACACACAATGGCTTATCGATATGTATCGGCGATAAGATATAATAGCGTCCCATCTGCTCTTTTCGGCACCAAGGCACTCGCTTACCCTCTGCACGTGACGCACAACTGCGAAAATCCATCTGCCCCACACCTGCCCACCCAGCGAATTTCTGGTTCCCAGCGCGGCCCTCGGAAAAAGATCTTGATCCTCAACCACCGACCGACGACAAATTCCTTCGACAACCTCTCCCCCGGACCGACGGAATATCATACAAGATGGCCAAGGAAGCCACTGCTAAGACCGGCCTCGCCGTTGGTCTCAACAAGGGTCACGTACGTGATTTGTCATGATGCTCTCACCTCGTGGAGGATCTCTGCACAAGAAAAGCTTTTTGCACTTCACGACAGTGAAGGGCATCAGAAAACTTTTACTTTCCCTCTACTGCAGACGATGGACGCTGACATTCGACTTTTTTTTTCTTCCCCGAAATATAGAAGACCACCGCTCGCGTCGTCAAGCCTCGCGTCTCCCGCACCAAGGGCCACCTGAGCAAGCGTACCGCCTTTGTCCGCGACGTCGTCAAGGAGGTTGCCGGCCTCGCTCCCTACGAGCGCCGCGTCATTGAGCTCCTCCGCAACTCGCGCGACAAGCGCGCCCGCAAGCTCGCCAAGAAGAGAGTACGTTGGAATCCAGCTCCCTGGGGACGATGCGACTTGCTAACCGACATGTTACCAACAGCTCGGTACCTTTGGCCGTGCCAAGAGAAAGGTCGACGAGCTCCAGAGCGTCATTGCCGACTCCCGCCGTACCGCTCACTAAATGTTTAATACATGTGATGGGGAAAAACGACGGGTGAAGTGAGGACGACCAGGAGTCGCCGGAACATACAACTGTCTGTCTGGGCGATCCTGAACACGACAACGAAAAAAAAAGGCCCGGATGCATCTGAAATGAACCTTTTTTGTAACTGCAACGGCGTGGGATTTTCATTTTTGGGAACTTTTTTACACTACCAAAAAACGACGGCTTGAGACGGATTTGATCGAGTTCGGTCGGCTACATAGGCATCTGTCGCATTGCACAAAAACATGCGCTGAATACCACCACTTTACGATCAATGCGCACTTTCTTGAATGTGAATGAATATGATGTTGAAAAACTCAAGTTGTCTAGTAGTAAAACGCCGCTTAATGCTTCGATGCTTCGTCATTTCTTGCCCAACTTCAACCACTTTGGCACCTTTCCACCCTTGCCGTCTCCCGATTTCTTCGGTTCGCTACTCTCGTCCTTCTTTGGCGCCGGCGCCGGCTCCTCTGCTTCATACTCTGGCAGCTCCGGCACCTTGATTTCCTGTCCCTGCTTTGCGACGTTGGCCTTGAGGAACGGCAGCTTGCGCTTCGCCGGCGGCACCTCGTCGTCCCACACCAGGTTGAGGAGCACCCGGCCCTGCAACTTGTAGCCAGCAATGAGCCCGTGCTCCAGACCGGCATCGTCTTTGATGGCATTTTTGCCGCTGCTCCCCGGCAGGACGAGGTGGAACAGCAGCGCTGGATCCGCCATGACATGCCTCACAGCGCCGTACAAAAAGGCCCCCGTCGAGCTGTGGTCTATCTGCCACTCGCTGCTCGTCTGGTCGGGGAATCGGACCTTGACGAGCACCGATTTGATAGCAGCAAGGCGTGCCTGCTCCTCGGCTGCCTTTTCTTCGAGCTCCTTGTCCGAAAGGAGGCGCTTGTTGCGAAACTTTTGCTGCAGTTGGCTCTGGTGAAGCTTGGCGTGCGCAACGGTGGGTGTAAAGTCGGATTCTTCCGCCGGTGCTAGCGCTGCAGCGGGTGTGCTGTTGGATGGAGCCAAGTAGACACTCACGGGCTCATATGGGTCTTTCGATTCTGAAGGGGGCGCGGCTGGTGGTTCTACCTGTACAGCTTCTTGAGGTCCTGGTGGTGTGTCGGTCATGATATCTAGCACTTGCTCCGGCTGCGCTTTTTCTGCTGCAGTTGGCGCTTGTGTTTGCGGCGCAGCTACGCTCGGTTCCTCCCTCGTGTCGTTGAAGTACTGTCTGATCCTCTCCATTGCCTCAAACAGCGTCTGGTCTGTCGTCTTAAACGTCAGGCGTACTAACACGCTGCCCGAGTTGTGGCCCAGCTGCGCCATTGTCTTTTGAAAGTCCTCAAACGTCGTATAGTCGCGGCCCATGATGTTGAGGATGGGTGTCTCGTAGTACAGCTGGCCAGCCCCCGACGCTGCGCCGCCGCTCGTTTTGGCGACGCCCCGCGCCGTGATGTTGATGTTGCGCCCCGCGCTCGCATCGCCGCTCTCCAGCTGCCGCAGCACGCCCCATAGCGTCAAGTCGGACGGGAGCTTCTTGATCAGACGGCCGCCGGGGATCTCTTTTGCTTCGGGTTGCGGCAGCTGCAGGCCGATTTGCACGGCCGATGGTGTGTTGGACTTTTGGACAAGCTCGAGCTTTGCGCCGCCAACGAGACCAGCGGTGCGAAAGGGAACAGTGAGGTCGACGGTTTTTTGCTTATGTCTGGAGCGGTCAGCAACAGACTATGTTTGATTTACTGGGTAGGACTTACTTGAGAATGTATTTATCGCCGGAAATGCTCAGCTTCTTACAAGCTTCTTGCAAGACGTCGATCAGATAGGTACCTGGCGTGACTTTGATCGTGGCACGGCGCAGGTCCGAGCCGATTACGACGACATGCGTCGACATGGCAGCTGTAGGGTCGGTAGAGAATCCAGGTAGGCGCGGTAGCAACCGGTTATTGTGCAATGTCGTTGCAGGTGCCAAAGCAATAAAACAAGAAAGCTGGCAGCATGCAGCGATTAGACGTGGCGACCTTCTCGAACAATCGGCAGGCCGCTGAGCTCGACGTGGGGTATTACATGGTGGCGGTACAAGCTTGGCTCTCTGGCAGCCGATAATCACAGCGGGCTGTGATTATAGCGCACAGCAGCGCTGTAGTGGCTGCGCTGGCAGGCAGCACAGCGCGTCGCCTGCTTACGTGGTTGGTTTAGGCGGGGATTTGCCGTCTGGCCGCGCCAGTCGTGTTGCCTTGCGCTACCTTATGCTACCTGGCCTACGTGCTGGGGAGCTCTAGCTGCATCAACCGCGAGAGCTTCTATCCAACCTCATCTCCTCTCGCTCAGCCCCATCAATCCGTACCGCAGACCATTTGACAGAGCCCCCGTGTCTGCACACTCAACAGCGCGATATAGCGGCCTGCGTCTTCTACACAACCGTATCCTCTTCCGACACTCGCAATGGTGAGCTTCGTTTGGCTCCGAGGTCGTCACCGAATCGCATTGCTAACATTATCGGTCATTAGTCGTCTCCCTTTTCGATCAGTCAGTGACCTCCCCAGTCCACCTCCCGCTCGACTCTCCTCCACCGGCGAAACGTCAAGGCAAATCTCCGACGAACCGTGACTAACCCTCGATAGATGGCGGTGCCTGCGTTGCCATGGTCGGCAAGGACTGCGTCGCCATTGCCTGCGATCTCCGTCTTGGTCTCCAGGCCCTGACCGTGTCCAACAACTTCCCCAAAATCTTCCAGTACGGCGACGTCTTCCTCGGGCTGACCGGCCTCGCCACCGATGTCAGCACCGTCAGTGACCTGTTCCGTTACAAAGTCAACATGTACCGCCTGCGTGAGGAGCGCGACATTGCGCCTCGCACATTTGCCAACCTCGTCTCTTCATCCCTCTACGAGCGCCGCTTCGGCCCATACTTCATCTCGCCCGTCGTCGCGGGCCTCGATCCCAAAACCGGAAAGCCATTCATCTGCGGTTTTGATAGCATAGGCTGCATCGACTTTGCCAAGGACTTCATCGTCGCTGGCACTGCTTCAGATCAGCTCTTTGGCATGTGTGAGGGGCTATACGAGCCAGACCTGGTACGTTGATGTTCCGGAAAAGCTGCCGTCTTGGGCATTACTAACAGATTAGGAACCCGATGCGCTCTTTGAGACCATTTCCCAGGCGCTGCTGTGTGCCGTTGATAGAGATGCCTTGTCGGGTTGGGGTGCACACGTGTACATTATTGAGAAGGGCAAGATTACCAAGCGTTTACTAAAGGGCCGCCAGGATTAAGGCATCATCATGTACGAATAGATATTCAAAGACTTTTATATTCTACTAAATGTGTCCTCATCTATGTCCAGCATGTGCTAGTCTATGTCTACAGGTTCTTCTTGAGCTCTTTCTTGGCCACTGGAGTAATCTTCTGCATGTAAAACTGGCGCTCAAAAAACTTGAGAACCTCGTCGAGAAGACTAAAACAAATTAGTACTGTACCAAAGGCGGAGAGAATTGGACGACTTACATGACGGGGGCGCTGATAATGACCACAGCCTTCCACTCGGCCCAGTTGAGGGGCACAATGGCAAACAGAGTCTGCAGGACAGGAGTATAGAGCAGAGCAAAGTGCAGCGCCATGGACAGCGCAATGGCGTAAACGAGCATCATGTTCTTCCACAGCGGCAGAGTCAACAGAGACTCACTTGAGGACAGGGCGTTCATGGCGTTGAACATCTCAATAGTGACCAGGATAGACAGAGAGACAGTAGATCCCGATTTGGCCATGTTGTTGGAGAACATCTGGCAGCCAATCTCGGGGAAGTCAGTCGAGCAGTGGTGGAAACGTGAAAGCTGCGAGAAGCTGATCTGGGGGCCAGCGGGGTAGTACATGAACCACCAGGCGTAGCCAGCGACCGTGGCAAGACCGACGTAGGTACCGATGATCAGATAGCGGAAGAACAGCCAGCCGCCAATCAGTTTCTCGTCTCTCTTGCGAGGCTGGCGCTTCATGATGTCGTTGTCAGGAGGATTGAACGAGAGAGCAGTGGCGGGAAGACCATCAGTGACCAGATTAACCCAGAGAAGCTGAACAGGGATAAGGGCCTCAGGCATGCCAAGAGCCGCCGTGAGGAAAATGGAGACAACTTCACCAATGTTGGAAGAGATAAGGTACCGGATGAACTGCTGGGTGTTGTTGTAGATGGAACGGCCCTCCTCAATGGCGACCTCGATCGTGGCAAAGTTGCTGTCGGCGAGGACCATGTCGGCGGCCAACTTGGAGACGTCGGTACCAGATCCCATGGCAACACCAATATCGGCTTTCTTCAGAGCCGGGGCATCATTGACACCGTCGCCAGTCATGGCAACGACCTCACCAAGAGACTGAAGCAGATCGACCAGACGAGATTTGTGGCCAGGTTCAACACGGGAGAACAGGGAGGCGCGCTTGGCGGCCTCGAGCTGCTCGCCCGCGCTGAGATTGTCAAATTCACGGCCAGTGTAACTCTTTCCAGTAAGGTCCTCGCTCTCACCAAAGACACCAATCTGTCGACAAATGCTCTCGGCGGTGTTGCGGTTGTCACCAGTGATGACGATGATGCGGATACCAGCAGCCTTGCACTGCTTAACTGACTGGGGAACTTCAGGGCGAGGAGGGTCAAGCATGCCAACAAGACCAAGGAAGGTCATCTCTTGCTCGAGCTCGGCGTACTGTTCGGTAGACTTGGCGGTAGAGGCGAGGCGGTTCTTGGAGACGTCGTCAATGCTGGCAAGGGCGATGACACGCATACCACGGTTGCCATAGTCGACAACTTCCTTCATCAAGACATCAGAAATCTTGCTAGTGAGCGGTACACGCTTGCCATCGGCTCCAACGGTAGCCTGTGAGCAGCGATCAATGATGGACTCAGGAGCACCCTTGACAAGAAGCTTCTTCTTTTTGCCGTCGGCGACAAGGACAGACATGCTTTTGCGATCACGGGAGAATTCAAAGGTAGAAAGAACAGGGAGGGCTTCTTCAAAGTTGGTGCTGGCGTAGTGAAGAGCCTCGTGGACATCAGCGCCGGCCGGGGCCACAGGGCCAAGTTTCTCAACAAGAACACGGAGAGCACCCTCGGTCGGCTCACCAACACTCGAGTATTGGCCAGTCTTGTCGTCATAGGCCAGATGGGCATTGTTGCAGAGAGCGCCAACCTCGGCCATCTGCTGGATGGTGCTCGACTTTTCAGTCAGGTTGTGAACGACCTTGCCATTGCTTCGGATGTCACCCTTGGGCGAAAAGGTGGTGCCATCAACATCAAGCTCGATCAGGTCCTTGCCGGCATCGTTGAGATGGACAATCTTGTTGACGCTCATCTGATTGGTAGTGAGGGTTCCAGTCTTGTCGGAGCAAATGACGCTGCAGCTGCCAAGAGTCTCAACAGAGGGCAGGCTGCGAACGACGGCATTCTTGGCGGCCATCTTGCGGGTACCAAGAGCGAGACAGGTGGTGATGACAACGGCAAGGCCTTCAGGAATGGCAGCAACACCGAGGGAAACGGCAATCTTGAGGTAGTAAATGGCACCCTTGGTCCAGCTTCCGTGGCTGGGGTCGTTGAAGTTGGGAATGTTGATGAGCCAGACGAGGATGCAGATCACGGTAATGACCTTGGCGAGGTTGTCGCCAAAATCGTTGAGCTTTTGCTTCAGTGGCGTGGGTTCCGAAATCTGAGCAGTAATGGACTCGTGAATGTCGCCGATGGCAGTGTTGGAACCGGTCAAGGCAACAACAGCGCGAGCGCGTCCGACGACAACGGTAGTACCGGAGAAGAGCATGTTGATCTGGTCCTGGAGGACAGCCTTGTCGTCCTTGATGACAGCATTGGCATCCTTGCCAACACTCTCACTTTCACCAGTGAGGATAGCTTGGTCGACAGAAAAGCTGTTGCTTTCAATAGCAATGACACGGCAATCGGCGGGGATGCGGTCGCCAACAGAAACAGAGATGATATCACCGGGGACCAGGTCGTCGGCTTTGACGCGCGATACGTGGCCACCATTTCGGAGGACGTTTGCTTCGTTGGCGGAGTATTCCTGCAGGGCGGCGATGGCTTTTTCGGCACTGCTCTCTTGCGAGACACCGACAACAGCGTTGAGAATGAGAATGGTGAGGATCTGGCAATTAGCTTGGCTTGGCGCTGACGGTGCGGGAGAGGACTCACAACAGCAGGGTCAACAAAGGCGCTCCAGCCGCCCTCGTCTTCGAAGAGAGCGAGGACAAAGGAGACGGCGGCAGAACCGAGCAGGATCAGAACCAACTGGTCCTTGAACTGCTCAAGAATGAGCTCCCACAGAGGGGTGGGCGGGTCCTCGGGGATCGCTGAGATGGTCAGTAGAGGCGGCGGAAACGAGACGAGGACGGGAAGACGGGCATACAGTTGCGACCATGCTTGGAGCGGAGCTCGGCAACTTGCTTGTCGGTCAGACCATCGTGGTCATTGACGTTGAAGTTGGCCAGCACCTTTTTGACGGGTGTAGCAAAGGCGCTCTCCATGGTGTTGGCGTCGCAGACAAGTCGGAAAGTCGGCGATGGTCAGCAGCGTTGGGGATGCGTCGTGTGTGCCTTGGGGGCCAATTGAACAGGAGGCTTTTGGCGTGAACGAATGAATCAAAAGCTGACTGGCGATGAACAAGAGAAGGGAAGAACGCTCGCGTTTGGAAGCGTGAGATGTCCTGGATTTGTCAGGCTGCGTGCCCCACGTGGCTGTGTATGCAGTAGTTTCTTGGACTGGTCACCAAAACTTGCCCCCAGAAAAGTGCTGTACGTGTTCGTTTGAGCTTGGTGCTTGACCAATGAGCTGGCCCACCCTGGTTTGGCTTTTGCCTGGCGCAGCCAAAAAGGCGCCCCAACGCGCTAGCCGTTTGGCCGGTTTTAGTGGCTGTAGGGACGCAGCAGCGCCTGGAAAGATCTGCACGGGGTGCTGGAGTGCCTGAAGGCGCCTGCCAGGACCTGCAAAACACTACCTCACTACGCCCAACCCCGAGAATCCGCCGCAAACCAATCCCGTCCTGGCTAGCGTGGCCCCTGGGAGGCTAAATAACTTTCTCGGCAGTAACCGACGGATCGAGGAACAATGGAATCTGAGGAGATGCGCCATGCAAGGTACGAGATGTGCCGGAATATGTACCATGCGAGATAGACAATGACATGGCGCCCAGTGGGCTGATTTGCAAATGGAGGCGCACCTGCATCACTGTCCGGCCGACCCTGTGGCGTCGTCCTTCCCTCGCCGCCGCGGCCGCCAGCACCTGCACGCCACTGCTTGACCACTCTCACCCTGTAGCCCGCCGACGGCCCGTCGACATCATGGCCGCCAGCTGCATCAGCAATCCCGAGCAGTCTGTGGCGTGCAATTTTGGCATTCTGGGGCTTTTTTGAATCTTCATTTTTCTTGGGCCAGAATGACTTCTACAGACTCCTCCCCTGAGAGCTCTTCTGATGACACCAAGCCCTCGAGTGAATCCTCCGTCGAAGAACCCTGTCAGTGTAGCTTTGGACGCGATTGTGATCCGCAATCTATTGCGTTGCCAGAGTCAACCGATAGCGAAGACTGCTACCAAGATGCACTGTCTCGATTCGGCTCCGATGATGCAAGCCAGATTATCACCATACAGCCCGCGCGTCGCTTTTCGCGATGGATGTCTTCCTTACGTCGACGCACTATCCAAAGGCACATAATAGCCGCTGAAACACCGGCTTTTCTGTTTGATCCCAATGGCAGACCACAGCTTGTTCACCGAGATTCATCCTCAGGCTCCTCTTTTGGTTTCGTGGCCGGCGTCAAGAGTGCCACTGTCAGCATCTCGAGCACCAGGATCGCCCGATCTACTGGTCGGTCTATCCGGACACCATTGGGCAGATCCTCCGAAGAAAGCACGGGGCACATCACACCAGCAGACAGGTTCTCCGTAGAGAGAGCTCTGCGCCGGCGACGTATTTTGGAGGAACTCATTCAGACGGAAGAAAGCTACATTGGCGATATCCGGCTGTTGATGAATGTATACGTGACGACGTTTGCTGCTTGTCCTGACCACGATTCGCTCCGGCTAGCAATGCACCAAAATCTGTCCGAAATCCTACGACTTCATGATGAGATTTTGGGAGAGCTCCATCGCGCGGTTCCTTATTCCGAATACTCATATGCTGACACGGGTCCCAAGGGCCACCGGCGTTGGACAAGCGTCGACCTAGGGCGCCCAGATATGCTGGCTGAGCCGCAGACTGCCGCCCAAGTCGGCAAAATCTTTGCTCAAAAGGTGTGCAATGACGCTCCCTGCCAACTGCCTCCTTTATCTAAGTTGATTATAGGTCAAGCGTTTTTTTGTATATGAAGAATACGGTGCGCGACACGAAAAAATGGTGCAGAGTTTACCAGACGCAAGCCAAAGCCACCGAGGCATCGAGGCACTAGCAACTACACTGCATCCCATCAGACAACACGGAGCACGAAAATCATACACTCTTCATGACTTGATGATCAAGGTAGGTTGCAGCTAAAAAAGTTGTTTAATAACAGCTAACCCTGTAGCCCATCCAACGCGTCTGTCGATATCCGTTGCTGTTTGCAGAGCTCCTCAAGAACACACCCGTGTGTGACTGTCCAAATTCCCATATGGAGGTCGAGAGCTCCCTTATTAGGCTGCGCGAAGCTACATCTATTATCAACAAAGCGACTGATGATGCAAACACCAAAGCCCGACTAGAGCAGACGTGGATCTTGCAAGACAGACTTGCCTTTCCTAGAAGCGTATGTCGTGCCGCTCTTCTCAGCAAGTTCGAGCTAATTTTGCAGAAACTTGATTCGTCTTCCAAGAGCCACATTCGCTCGTTCGGACAGATTCGACTCTGCGGAGTGCTGCATGTTTGTTGGCAAGGACCTCGAGCTATCGATGGCATGTACATGATATGTCTGCTTTACAGAGATGTGTTTTGTATTGCCACTGCCGGAAAGGTGGAGGCTGTTTATGATATCAAGGCTTGTATCAATATTCACAAAGCTAAATTGGAGGAGACTGATGATGGACGAGGTAAGTCTACTCCGTCTCACCGTTGCCAGAGCTAACTTGCCAGGCTTGCAATGCCACACTGCCCCTTTTTCTTGGAAAATAGTCTTTGAATGCGATCACCAGTTATACGAGCTCATTATGACGGCGTGCACTGCACGGGAGGAGGCAGAGTGGCGAGGGCACCTCACGAGCAGCGCCAAAGATGAAGACGAAGGCGCAATAGATGCATACACCACTTTGGCGTTAGATATTAAAAGCTTTGGATCCGTTTTTGGAAAACCAGGTAAATAATGTGACGGCCCAGTAGCTTCAATGGAACTAACAAACCAGGATCGGTTGCACGGCGCATCTCGATTCATCGCGCTACTACGCTTGGTGCGAGACTGCCGCACAATCAAGTCATTTTGAAGAATACAAGTGTCAAGGACAGCTCTTCGTCTACGCTGCCCATTAATCGCTCCCAATCTCTGCTTTCGACTCAGAGAACTCCAGTTCTTGCACCTGATCGCAGCGAACGAGCCCGACTGGAAGCGCTGGTGTCGGATGTCTGGAGCCGCTAGGCGCTGCCCTTTCCCGGCATGTCAACGCGATCGCGACCGGAACAGCTCATGAGGGTGTCGGCATCCTCCATGATGCGAAAGTTTGGTGCATCAGGGTTTGCCAGCTCTCTTGGTCGGAAGTCCAGCGGGACAAAGCAACGAGCGCGATCAGATACCTTTTCAGGAGACGACGACCCCAGTGACGATGCGGACTCGAAACGCAGTCTCAAGCTCAAGAATGAGGCCAGACCCAAAACGCACAGGTCCAGGTCGCTCAAGACCCGTTTGGGCAGGTTGGACAAGCCAGCCGAGAAGAGCGGTCGAAGCCTTTGGCGCGGAGAGCGGGACTGCAGCGGGCGCAGCCTTCGTGGCATCTTTGGGTGAGGTCTGGAGCTGGAGCTGGAGCTCTCAGCAGATTAACGTTGTATACTAGCGAATCATAATAGCAATAGGACGCCGAGGAGCGGGTATTCCCCGCGGCTTCTTCTACCAACTTCTACCACGAAAACATGACTGTGCCTGACAGGGGTCCAACAATTGATTGACGCTGTCCCTAGCGGGTGAATGCCAACTGAGGATGATGACGTTGCGTGCGATGATTTGGGCGGTACCCGTAGTGGCGGGGCCATTTGGCGGCGAAGCAAGTACCGATGTAAAGTACCTCGCCGGCTAAAAAGTGTGCGGAGGTACTTGTCGCGATGCAGCGTGACATCTCAGGGTCCCACCACAGCAATCACGATGACGTCGTCTCTTGGAAGCAGCTCCCCGCTCCAGCAAGCTTTCAGCTCTATAAATGCATCTTGGTGTCGGCCGATTGAGCTCTTTTCCATCCCATTCACCAATTCCATCTCTTTCTACCTAGTGTGAGCTGCACCATCAACTCCCACATCAACTTTGCGACGCGCAAGAACCAAATACCTCTTCTGCATTATACCCCAGCGCATCACGCGACTCTCCGCAACACCACAAACCGTCAAGATGACTCGCGGCGAAACCGTCCAGACCAAGTGCCACTACAAGGGCAGCAACGACGACTTCATCATCTTCATTGACGATGTCGATACTTACAACAAGTGGAAGACTGACAAGAGCATTCCCATGGCTCACTTTATTTCGTCCTTTAGAATTTTCCAGACAAACAAGTATGTGTTTGAAGCTACCCCGCACCGCCATGAGGTTTGTTGACCCGTGTTGCAGGCATGGTGCCCAAGGCCAGCTTGATGCAGCTCCCAAAAACATCCTCGCTACCGAATTCGGCACGGAGGATGAGGATGAGGTGATTAAGAAGATTCTCCACGCTGGTACTCTACAGCAGTCCGAGGTAAGACCAACGTACCAACGTGCACATGACCACGTACTGACAAGCCTTTTGGCAGATGCCTGCGCGCCAAGGACCCAAGAACGACTCCATTGGTTCAATGAACGCCAAATAGACGAGGCGAGCCAGGAAAGCCAGAGCGTCAGGGCGCAACGTCAGACCAGGCACGGGGGGCTGCAGCGGCAAGGCCAAGATACCTAGGAAGTGGCAGTGCATTGGCTTGAGACGAGTGGGATTTTAGCTCGCAGCATGGGACGGTAGTCAAGTAATGTATTGTTATGATGTCACGTTGAGCCGCGGGAGAAGTTTGTGCATCGATTGTGTTACAAGTCAGCAGCCAGACATATGAAATAAAGCCAGCGTACGAATTTGACGGGAACAATTTGTCACGAACGACAGGTGCGGCGGCTAGATGTCGCTTTACCGGATACGCTAATGTTGTGTGCATGATTGTGGTGCGACAAAGTTGACGCTGGGCGGGTTTCAAGTAGGCGCTGAGTGCGGGGTACAGCGTGCACTGGGACGAGATGATGAAGGACCAGACACGTACCGTTGCTGAATGCGGAAAGAAAGTCGGAGGCGGAGAGAAAGGACATGGGAATATCAAGAGAATTAAAAAAAAAGAAAAAAAAAAGGGTTGACTGGATTTGTTAGGTCTAATGCTGTACACTGCTCGCACATTTGCCCATCTACCGAGACCCGCATCCCAAAGAAACTCGGCAAGAACTTGCCCGCCCGCAAGGATTTGCCCGCTGTCCGCCGGAATAGTTGGAAAAGAAAAACGCCGGAAAATGCAGCAACGCCGATTGATATAGTAGTAAAGAGAAGGAATTGACGACATGTGGAGAGGCTGAAGGAATAGCCACACACCAAAAAAAAAAAAAAAAAAGACAGACAGACAGAAAGCTATGCTAATGAGAGACTGCGGCGTTGTAGTCGTTGAGGCAGCGTCCAAGGTTTCGCACAAATAATCTACCAGCAATGTTAGCGGTCTTTGTTTTCTTTTGCTTGGTTGTCCCAAGCTGAGAAGAAGCTTACCTCGCCTTCGCTGTAGGCCCAAAAGTAGACACCCAGGCCGATGAGGTAGTAGATGGCCGGGTTGGTGGACTGGTACATGAGGACCGAGGTGAGGATGGTGAGGGGCAGGAAGATGAGGCGGAACTCGAGGGAGCGGTGGAGGGCGGTGCCGGCGACGGCGCCGAGGGGCCACTCGAGGGCGAGCATGGCGAGGCCGAAGATGAGGTTGATGGTCTGCAGGACGGGGATGGGCTTGACGGCGCCGTCGAGGTTCTTGGTGGCAAAGTCCCAAAAGATTTTGGGCCAGAAGAAGCCTTCGAGGGCGGCGGCGACTTGGTCTTTTAAATGTTAGGATTTTTTTTCCAGAGCAAAAAAAGAAGAAGAAATAGGAAGACGTACAGGTTGCTGCCGTCATCATGATGAGGCGTGCCCAGTGGTTCTTGATGAGTCTGCCCATGGTTGTTGTTGTTGTTGTTGTTGTTGCTGTTCCTGTGTGGCCGACGTGGTGACGATTATATCAACTCTTCTCCCCGAATAATGTATAAAGAAAGACGGTCGCTTCGGAAGAATCGAAAAAAAAGGAACGAATTAAAGGGGAGCCTGCCCAAGCAAAGAACCAAAAGTAAAGAACGAAAGGCCGCTCTGCGGTGCTGTGCGATTCTGAACCTTCAGATGAAGAAACTCAAAGTACAGATGAAGAAGAAAAAAGAGAGTGGATGTTCCCTTTCTCGCTTCTCCCGATCTTTGGGGGTCTCCCAAGACTCTTATTTAGAGATGAACAATGCACCAGTTTGTGCCCGCAGCTGTGGGAAGGGCGGCAGCCGGGGGGGAGGGAACCCAGAGGGAACCCAGAGGGAAATCGGAATCGGTTCTTGTTTGAGGTTTGGTGCTGGGGCGGTTTTGGATAGTGGTTTGCCCCCCTCCCCTCCCCTTTTCGGCAATAGTCGAGGCCGGGGGAGTATGGGACGGAAGACGGGGGGAGAAAAGCCAAGGGTAGTGAGGGGCGGCAGCAGCGCTCCAAGAGAATTGCAAATTCTCTTAGTTTGACCCGTTTGCCTGGACACCGCGGCTAGAGAGATGGAGAAGCAGGTCCCCAAACCAACCACCCCCGGTAAATGGGACGAAAATGGAGTTTAAAGAGTTTGCCGGATCAGGCTTCCTGTCCCGGATGGCGACGAATGACGAGGCTTTTGCGCGGCAAAGTGTCTTGCTGGGTGGAGTGATGGCGATGATGGCAGTGTCTTTCGTCTCAGGACAGCAGACATGTATGCGACGGGATGGGCAGGTGGCCGTTGACAATCTCGTCTCTTGCGGGTTTCGCTATACAACTTGATGTTTTGGAAAAACGTAGTCGTCGGGAAATATTCTAGGCGGGAAAGACGTAAAGAGGCGCGGAGCAAAGACCAAAAAGAGGCCAGGATCGGACGAGGAGGAGGCAGTCGAGGGTGGTGTCGCAGAGTCGTCGGATTTGTTCTTTTTGCCTCTTGTGTGTTTCCGTGGGCGCAGTAGTCCCGCGTCGCAAAGCTGTCTAATGTTGTTTTGGGAGGCGCGGCTGTCGGATCTTCGGGGTACGATTGTGTGTTTTCTTTTCTGCTTGTGAAATGAAGAAGGGATGGCAGGAGAGGAAACGGTTCGAGGGAGAAGGAAAAAAAATCAGGATGGAAAGCCTTCCGAGGGGGAGGGGGCCGGCGTGGTTTGAGGTGTGAGGTGTGAGGGAGTTGGCGTTTTAAGACGGTCGAGGTGCACGACAGGAGTCCCCCACCCCCTCCACTGACACCCGGCTTTTGAGGACAGCGAGTGGTGGTAAGCTGGGTATCCGTACCCCCGGGAGGAGCTAGCGAGTTGTGTGTGTGAGAGGAAGAGGGGGAGAGCAGGCCGAGGATTCATGCAAAGTGTGTAAGCGTTGTATTTCTTGGCATCTACGGAATAACTAGTTACAGAGGGCCTGGCTCTTCTCGGCTTTGGGCTGGTAGATTCCAGCTACAACAGGTCCAGTTGTGTTGGCGAGGAACAAAGAAAAGGCAGGATGGGCGCGTACCGAGAGAATTCGGCTGCACAGAAGAAGCAGAAGATGCAGACAATGGTAGAATCGGAAAACGGACAAGAAAGGTCTTGCGACGGGAGGCGTGGGCGGCGATTGGGTGCTGGAGTCGGCGGTTACACGATGGGGATGCGGCCAATCACGGGCCGTGGCAGGGGAGACGAGGCGTTGAAGAACCCCTGCTAGCGGGCCGGCCTATTTGGTCACGGCGCAGAGTGCGGGTGTGTGTCTACTATCTACACACTAGTTGCCGGAAAACCCTTGATGGCAGCTGGCTGGTAACTTGAATATGTACACGGGCTTCTGGTGGTGTGTGAGTGGTCACATCTATAGCTTGGCAGGCTTATACGTTGTTATTGACTTGAGAGGCTGGGACCTGTGGGGGGGGGGGGGGGGG